>JAMYWD010000245.1:0-21000 GCA_028583415.1 Protea cynaroides
ATCCCCCCTCCCATACCCCAGCCAGTACCTATACCTTGACCTTCGTAGTCGGTCACTAATCAGATCTTGTCTCATCTCTTGGCCATTTGGTGGGATCAGCAGACTCTCCATGAGGCTCAACGGGCGACGGACCAGCGTATGGCTAGTTTCACTCAGAGTCTCCTAGTCACCCAGGAGTAGGTGCATTTGCTTTAGACTGCATACGAGTAGGATTAGAATCAAAACAAGCCGATTCTACCTCCCCCACCAATCCAGTAATGGATTTTCTTTTGTTTATTCTGTTATCACTTATCATTCTAGGGTAACTGTCCGACCTATGGACTGTACCTTATTATTTTGTCTGGACACATTATGATTCATTTTTACATATGGTTCTTTCTTTTATTCTATGCATTATGATCTTGTTTAACTTTTATATCAACCAACATACATGCTTAATTTGTGTGTTTATATTACGACATTTAATTATCTTAACTTAGTTCATAGACACAGGTTAATGTACACAGGTTTAATTAGCAGAGCCTTCGAACTCTGATACCAAGTTGTCACTGTAAGACCCGTACTCCATAAACCCGGTCTAAACCTTGGTTTTGTGTCGTGACAGGTCTTCCGATCATCACCGGGCCAGACGGGACGAGCGGATGATAAACAGGTATGAAATCAGACCAAAGATGATTGAATCAACATAATTTTATGTTGACCGGTCGATGGTACCGGTCTTGGTACCGGTCGACCGGTCAGGTCTGCGTAGCTAAGTGTGGAAATCTGGAAATTGACTTCTGAGGGTCCCACTTCCCTGATTTCGAATCCTGAGACTTTCCTAATCCTAATAGGGTTACTAAACCCTAAATCTAGCCTATAAATACACCCTTAAGCGTCCTCAAATCCTTTCCATTATCTCTCACAAACCCTAGAGAAGAGAAAGAGGTTGGAAAGGAGAAGAGCTAGGAAGAAGAAGAAAGTGCTGCCATTACCGTTCGACGAAGCTCACGCTACGCCAGTCAACGGTAAGTGTTTTAACTATTCTTCTTATCCTATGTTAGTTGTGTGGGTGGATCAATACCATGCAAAGTAGGTATTGATCTAAAACCCAAAATTGGCCAATAAACCCTAAGTTGCCGTCAAACCCTAGATTTGAGTTCCGAGAGGATATTCATCGAAACGAGACTCGAATGAGTTGGGGATAACTCTAACTCCAAGTTTAGACTAAGAATGAATAGGAGAAACCTTGTAAATCCATGGAGGATGATCGACGGCAGTCGAAAACCCATGTATGGTCTTCCGAAGACATACCGGTCGACTATACCGGTTACACATGGTGCGACCGGTATGTTGCCACCGGTATCCCTCGGGAGGCTGGTCTATGGGGACCGGCTGACCATACCGATCGCCAGTCTTTCCCACAGAGCTACGACCGGTACATGCCACCGGTCAGCTCTGTGAGTGTATTTTTGTAACCATGTTGGTTTCAGACCAACGTGAAACCCTAAGAAAACTACTCTGATGAAACCCTAATAATATTGTAGGACTTTGTGACATATCGTTTGGATCTTGCGACGTGGAGCAAGTTATCGAACGAGCGTCAGGTAAGGGAATCTGACCAAAACCTAATAATTAATGGACAGTAAGTCGATGTTAATCACCTGATTATATATGATGTGATGTTTGTGCATATTCACATGCCATCTTTTAATTTTAGTTATTATTACTATTCATGCATTGTTAGGATGTGATTGTTAAGCATGTGATTGTTTTCGTTAGTGTGTGGAGTGGGGCATGGGCCTAGGATCGCTCCTCACACTAGCACCTTTTGTAGTATTCTGTCTTAACATGCTTGGTACGGGTGGGGCATCAGGAGAAGGTCGTGGTACGGTGGTCTCCGATGTTGATGCTGGTCTGGCCATGGTTATGTGGCACTGTGGTCTCCAAGGTTGACGCTGGCTTGTCCACGATGCTTTAGCTCTATCTCTATGCCGTAGGTAGTTATGTTGGGATAGGGTCTACCTGGGTATTGTTTCTATCCTAGTGGGTTAGTTGCGGATAGGGCATCAGGGGAGGTGTGGGAATGCCTTAGCTCTATCTCTATGCCGTAGACGGCTGTGCTGGGATAGAGCGTACATTGATGACATATAGGATTGGTTAGTTGCGAGCCCAGTTTACGAGCCCTGGCCAGTAGGGGCTTTGGTACTGGTATGGGTAGAGTATCAGGGGAGGTACGAGGGTATCTTAGCTCTATCTCTATTCCATGATGGGTGCATGTGGGCCGATGGGGGTGTGATCCATGAGGTGTCACACACTCGTGTATAGAGGTGCGGGGGTCACCAAACCTTTCTATAGCACATTGCAAACTTAAAACCAGACCACAACATAAAATTGATTGTTACTCATGCATAATATTGTGAAACTGTCTGATTGTCTTACTGAGCTGTGTTGTGAGCTCACCCTTTGTACGTACATTGTTTTAGATGTTGATGCAGGTTACACTGTGGATGATTACATGAATGCCCCGGTTTATGGTGATGTTGCTGCTCTGGGTGTACAGGCAGGAGAGGACGAGCATGATGCTTCATGCGAGTGCCCTTTCTGCGTGTACCTTTGATTAGTTTTATTTATTTATTTTACTTATTTTCGATTGGATTAAAGAGATGTAATGATATTATTGTATGTGTTTGAATTTGGATAATTGGATACTTATTTAAGTTATCAATAGATACTCAGTTCATTTTATTTAAAGTCTTCCGCTGTTTATTTATATTCTGATTGTGGTTATGTGTAATGGTTTGTATGAGTGGACACGGTCTATTCGAGATCCTGGTGTGAACCGTTGATTCAATGACGGTTCACTCACACCATTCTGGTTGGATCAGAATTAGGGTGTGACAACTTGGTATCAGAGCTTAACGTATCTTTTCACTCAGAAGGATCTGAATATGAGACAGAGGAGATGGCTGGAGTTGTTCAAAGATTATGATTGTAACATCCAGTACCATCCGGGTAAGGCAAATGTGGTGACTGACACCTTAAGGAGAAAGTGGGCATCGAAACCTGAGGAAGGACCAAGTACAAATGCTGCATTATGTGCCGCAGCTTCAAGTTCAATCGAAGGTGATGAAGAGTATATTATTGAGACTGCAGAAGATCCAGTCGAGCAAGACTTAATTCATAAGTTCACCATGATGTTCGCAGCTTTGAAGATCTCACCGGATCTAGTTGATGAAGTCAAGGTAGCAATCCTACAGGATCCTCATCTCAAGACAGTGCAAGAAGACTTAAAGAAGGGTATGAGCAATCCTGATTTTATCTTGGATTCAGACAAGATACTCCGGTATCGTGGACGGTTATGTATACCTGAGAGTGAAGACTACGATATCAGAGATCGAGTATGACGGAAGCTCATTACACTCCATATTCGGTACATCCAGGAAGTACCAAAATGTATCATGATTTAAGAAGACTATATTGGTGGAGGGGTATGAAAGCAGATATAGCTCGTTTCGTGTTCCAATGTTTGAATTGTCAACAAGTTAAAGCACAAAGGCAGAGACCCGCAGGTTTACTACAGCCATTACTGGAACCTGCATGGAAGTGGGATTGCATTACCATGGATTTCGTCACTGGCTTACCTTTGACACCAAGGTCAGTGGATGCAGTTTGGGTTATAATCGATCGACTCACCAAGACAGCTCAATTTATTACGATCAGACCTCAGTTTACCATGGAGAAACTGGCCAAGTTATATGTTGATAATATAGTCAGACTTCATGGCGTTCCAGAGAGTATAGTATCTGACAGAGATCCCTGTTTTACATCAAAGTTTTGGGAAGGATTACAGAAAGCTATGGGAACCAAGTTGAAGTTCAGCACAGCTTTCCACCCTCTGACGGACGGACAGTCAGAGCGAACTATTCAAATTTTGGAAGATATGCTCCGGGCTTGTGCAATAGATTTGAAGGGAGCATGGGATGAGAAGCTATCACTTATCAAGTTCGCTTACAACAACAGTTATCAGGCTACAATTCAGATGGCCCCATATGAAGCACTCTATGGGAAGAAGTGTCGTACACCTCTGTTATGGAACGAGGTGGGAGAAAGAAGAATTGTAGGACCGGAGTTTGTTGAAGAAACTTGTAGAGTGATTGATCAGATCAAGGAGAGTGTAAAGACAGCTCAAGTTCGACAGAAGCACTATGCGGATAATCGACGTCGAGATCTGGAGTTTGTAGTGGGTGACAAAGTATTCTTGAAGGTGCCACCGGTGCGAGGCCTGAAACGGTTTGGTAAGAAAGGGAAGCTTTGCCCCAGGTATGTGGGACCGTATGAGATATTGACCCGACGTGGTAATGTAGCATATCAATTGGCTCTACCACCATCTATGTCTAGTGTAAATAACGTGTTCCACCTATCATTACTGAAGAAGTATGTCAGAGATCCATCCCACATCTTGACCGCTGATCCCCCAGACTTGACTGAAGATTTAACATTCGAAGTGGTGCCTATGATGCTCTCAAGTCAAAAAGTTCAGCAACTTCGAACCAAGGATATCCATTATGTGAAGGTGCATTGGAGAAGCCAAAATGTGGAGGAAATTACTTGGGAAGAGGAGAGCGCAATGAGGAAGGAGTACCCTAACCTTTTCAATGATCAAGGTATGTTCAAATTTTGAGGCCGAAATTTCTTTTAAGGGTGGGGGAGTTGTGAAACCTACATGCAAATTTCGGGGACGAAATTTCTTTTAAGGGTGGGGGAGTTGTAAGACCCGTACTCCGTAAACCCGGTCTAAACCTTGGTTTTGTGTTGTGACAGGTCTTCCGATCATCACCGGGCCAGACGGGACGAGCAGATGACAAACAGGAATGAAATCGGACCAAAGACGATCGAATCAACATAATTTTATGTTGACCGGTCGATGGTACCGGTCTTGGTACCGGTCGACCGGTCAGGTCTGCGCAACTAAGTGTGGAAATCCAGAAATTGACTTCTGAGGGTCCCACTTGCCTGATTTCGAATCCTGAGACTTTTTTAATCCTAGTAGGGTTACTAAACCCTAAATATAGCCTATAAATACACCCTTAAGCCTCCTCAAATCCTTTCCATTATCTCTCACAAACCCTAGAGAAGAGAAAGAGGTTGGAAATGAGAAGAGCTAGGAAGAAGAAGAAGGTGCTGCCATTACCGTTCGATGAAGCTCACGCTACACCAGTCAACGGTAAGTGTTTTAACTATTCTTCTTATCCTATGTTAGTTGTGTGGATGGATCAATACCATGCAAAGTAGGTATTGATCTAAAACCCAAAATTGGCCAATAAACCCTAAGTTGCCGTCAAACCCTAGATTCGAGTTCCGAGATGATATTCATCGAAACGAGACTCGAATGAGTTGGGGATAACTCTAACTCCAAGTTTAGACTTAGATTGAATAGGAGAAACCTTGGAAATCCATGGAGGATGATCGACGACAGTCGAAAACCCATGTATGGTCTTCCGGAGACATACTGGTCGACTATACTGGTTGCACATGGTGCGACCGGTATGTTGCCACCGGTATCCCTCGGGAGGCTGGTCTGTGGGGACCGGCTGACCATACCGGTTGCCAGTCTTTCCCACAGAGCTGCGACCGGTACATGCCACCGGTCAGCTCTGTGAGTGTATTTTTGTAACCATGTTGGTTTCCGACCAACGTGAAACCCTAAGAAAACTACTCTAATGAAACCCTAATAATATTGTAGGACTTTGTGACATATCGTTTGGATCTTGCGACGTGGAGCAAGTTATCGAACGAGCGTCAGGTAAGGGAATCTGACCAAAACCTAATAATTAATGGATAGTAATTCGATGTTAATCACCTGATTATATATGATGTGATGTTTGTGCATATTCACATGCCATCTTTTAATTTCAGTTATTATTACTGTTCATGCATTGTTAGGATGTGATTGTTAAGAATGTGATTGTTTTCGTTAGTGTGTGGAGTGGGGCATGGGCCTAGGATCGCTCCTCACACTAGCACCTTTTGTAGTATTCTATCTTAACATGCTTGGTACGGGTAGGGCATCAGGGGAAGGTCGTGGTACGGTGGTCTCCGATGTTGATGCTGGCCTGGCCATGGTTATGTGGCACTGTGGTCTCCGAGGTCAACCCACGATGCTTTAGCTCTATCTCTATGCCGTAGGGAGTTATGTTGGGATAGGGTCTACCTGCGTATTGTTTCTATCCTAGTGGGTTAGTTACGGATAGGGCATCAAGGAAGGTGTGGGAATGCCTTAGCTCTATCTCTATGCTGTAGACGGCTGTGCTGGGATAGAGCGTACATTGATGACATATAGGATTGGTTAGTTGTGAGCCCAGTTTGCGAGCCCTGGCCAGTAGGGGCTTAGGTACTGGTATGGGTAGAGTATCAGGGGAGGTACGGGGGTATCTTAGCTCTATCTCTATTCCATGATGGGTGCATGTGGGCCGATGGGGGTGTGATCCATGAGGTGCCACACAGTCGTGTATAGAGGTGCGGGGGCCACCAAACCTTTTTATAGCACATTGCAAACTTAAAACCAGACCACAGCATAAAATTGATTGTTACTCATGCATAATATTGCGAAACTGTCTGATTGTCTTACTGAGTTGTGTTGTGAGTTCACCCTTTGTACGTACATTGTTTTAGATGTTGATGCAGGTTACACTGTGGATGATTACATGAATGCCCCGGTTTATGGTGATGTTGCTGCTCTGGGTGTATAGGCAGGAGAGGACGAGCATGATGCTTCATGCGAGTGCCCTTTCTACGTGTACCTTTGATTAGTTTTATTTATTTATTTTACTTATTTTCGATTGGATTAAAGAGATGTAATGATATTATTTTATGTGTTTGAATTTGGATAATAGGATACTTATTTAAGTTATCAATAGATACTCAGTTCATTTTATTTAAAATCTTCCGCTGTATATTTATATTCTGATTGTGGTTATGTGTAATGGTTTGTATGAGTGGACACGAGATCCTGGTGTGAACCGTTGGTTCAATGACAGTTCACTCACACCATTCTGGTTGGATCAGAATTGGGGTGTGACAGTCACACCCTAATTCTAAATGAACTAGAAGTGTGATTAAATAGTCAACGAACCAATGACTTAAGCCAAGATCAGATAAGATTGTGCCAACAATTCCCACCATACATTAAATCAATAAATCAAAATAAAGAAGTAATTAGCAAAAGTCTTTATCAAATAATGAGTTGAGTATCTAAGGTGATAAAATAATAAATAAACCAGTTATTCAAATATTAATCAAAACATACGTAACAATATCCATTACATGTCTTATACTCCTAAACATAAAAGTAAAACTAAAGGTAAACACAGTAATAGCACTTGTATGACAAGTCATGCTCGTTTTCCATCGACTGCATGTTTATAGCTGCCATCGGTCCATAAGAAGGCGCAGTGACACAGTCTTCAACCGTAGTACTTGCATAATCAACTAAAATGAGTACAAATTCATGGGGTGAGCTCACAACTAAGCTCAGTGAGAAACAAAATAATGCAGCAAGCAATATGCATGATGTGGCATTCAATTATTTAGTTTGGTTTTGTAAGACCCACTCTGAAATCCTCATGATTCAGACCTCTCCGTATCGGGTCTTACTCTGCCAACCCTTAGCACCTACTCTTGTGATCCTCCATATGATATGGGTCAGCCCCTTAGGTCATCTAGTGATACTAGGTTATGTGGGAAGAGGTATTTGAAGCCTTGGAATCATCACCATCAAATTAGACCCATGAAACTAAGCCCAAACTTATTTTCAGCTCAATCAGAGGCATAATCTGATGAACGATCCTCTGCTTGACTTCCATTAGTTAAACAAGAAGGGCACTTTCTCTCTCCACGGGTCCTATAAAAGGGAACCCATGTTCCCTTATTTCTCTCTTGTTGAACCGTGGAAAAGAGCGTGAGTGGGAGAAGAAGTAAAACTCCAAGCTTGGAGCTTAAGCACCGGTTCTCCTTGAGGTAGGTTTTCTTCCTTCATTCCCTACCATTTACTAAGAGGAATGTATGTGAGGCCATGGTGAAGTTTCACCATTAGTGGCCTCTATGAATGGAGATCGAGATGATAATGCAGTCTAAATGACTCCCATTGCATTCTCTAATGATAGGTAAGTGTTTCCCACCACTTAGAGTATAGGAAACCAAGGTGAAAAACCTTCCCTAAAGAAGGAAACCTTCTCTGGTTTGTGTTTGGCTTCTGGGCCAAAATCAGAGGCACAAACCGATGGGCTGGTAGTGGCCCTAACACCAGTTAACTCATGACCAGTCCTCTATTAGGGCAATTACCTTGGCATGTTAGACTAAGTAATAGCCAGAGTTACGTACCTGAAGTCTCGTAACTTGTGTCACCCTAACTGGTACCACCTGATCGGAAGAACGACTCATCAGGTATGTCACACAGGTCATGTGCATGGCACCATTTGGTTGTGCCTCTACGTAGGCTTAATTACAAGTGGAGCCATTACTGGATGACCGATCACCCCGCCTAGCTTCTGAATAACCTACAGGAACCCTCACTACTATAACTGGATGACCAACCGGGTGATCAATCATCCAATTCATTTTTCGGTTCAGTATACATAAGAAATGACTAAGTGTTAACCAGCCTTATGTACAAAAGGAATGCCCAACTGGTTCTATCTACGGGTTCAATCTATTTGACTTATAAGCCTAGAAATGATTAGGAAGACACACCTTTTGGTTCCTAGCTTATCTTGGGACCTGTTCATGGACTCTAGGACTGGTCTATGCTGGTTTAAAAGATGTTCACCAACCTAATGAAGCTTATTTAATTAAATTAGATAAAACACCATGGGTAGTGGACGAAGCCTTCTACCGACTTCAAGGTTCAGCAGTACCTTTAGCGTCTACGGGTAAGGGGTCGGGTCATCTAGAGTTCGAGCATGTGATTGCTATGTGTGCATTTAATTTTTTTGTAACATGTCATCCAACAAATTTTATTACTGTTCATGCATTCGCATATAACTATAACTATGTATGTTGATAGTTCTTGTTACCTTGGAAGAGACACAACGTGTGGTCGCATGTTTTGGTTGTATGGTCGACGGATTATGCGACCGCACGATTGATCGTACGAACCCAGAACCGACTCCGTGTTTAGGAAACTTTCCTAATTTGAGGAGGACTCCTTCCTAATTGAAAGAGGACCCTATGTGGAGGTTTTCTTCTATATAAAGGATGTCCTAGAGCCTCTCCCACTCTTTTAGAACCCAAATTAAAACTCTAAACCCAAGAGAGAAAGAGAGAAAGGAAGAGAAGGAGAAGGAGATTTGGAGAAGAAGGCTGAGAGGAAGGTTTTTACAGAGAATAATTTTATCTCTCTACAGCAAGCTTAAGGTATAGATTTGACTCAGTAGGGTAGATCAGATAGAATAGGTAATGTTCAAGTTGATTTGTGGAACCTAATACAATGATTTCGGTTATGAAATTTCTAAACAAAACCATGAGAGAATAGGTTAGGAATAATTGATAAGGATAAACTATGATTAAAGGCCATAGAATGATTTTAGGATGAATCCCCTTGATGAGCCAAGAGGAGAAACTAGTATGAGAAGTAAAAATTAACTGACTACGTATGGTCGCAGCTTTGGTCGACCATAGAATGAAAAGAGAGTCGACCACACCCATTAAGGAAGAATTCAGGAAAAGTATTGTCGCAGGTATGGTCGCATATATAGTGATCATAGGGTATCGACCGTACGTCGTATGGTCGTATATATTGAGACCATAGGGTATCTACTACACGATAATAGCAAGTATATTTTGAGACGAAACAAGGTTTTCAACTACTATAACTTAGTACAATCGAACCCTGATTTAAATACATTAATTGTTGAGGTTCCCAATAGATTCAAAGTGACTTCCAAAGCTTGAGAGAGGAACAAACATCAATCAAAGGTGAAGGAACAAGACCAAAACTAATTAGATAATAACAAACTATTTTATTTTATTTGTCTAATGCAATGAATGCTTCTATACTTGTATGCTTGTAATGTACATCTTACATGTCATCCAATATTACTGTTATTTCTGCTCATGCATATTTATTTCTGTCTATTTATAACATGATGATGATGATGCTAGGAATAGACATGTGATTGTGTATGTGTGGTTAGTGTGTTGGATGCGAGTGGGGCATCAGGGGGAGGACGTGGCATTGTGGTTCAGCCTAGTCACCAGACTCTTGCTCTATCTCTACCCAAGTCTTTCCCACTAACATTGTCGTATCGTCATTACCTTAGCAGAGCTATTACGTCGTAGGACATCAGGGGAGGTGGTCTCGGACCGTGTGGTCTTTGACTCTGTCGGGGGGCCTTAGCTCTATCTCTATGGACGTATTGAGGGATGCTAGGGTGAGGCCTTGGATACATCTGGATGGCATTAGGATTGGTTAGTTGAGAGCCCAGTTTGCAAGCCCTCGCCAGCAAGGGCTTACGTATTGGAATGGGTAGGGCATCAGGAGAAGTGTTGGTGGTGTGTGATCCAGACACTTTAGCTCTATCTCTATTCCATGGTGGGTACATGTGGGACGACAATGGTGTTTGATCTATTGGCGGATTTATACACTTGTGTATAGAGGTGCAGTGGCCGCCAATCCTTTCTATAGCACATTGCAAACTTACAAACTAGACCAAAGATGTGAATTAAATGCATGCATATGTTTGTTGCATTGTTTTGTTCACTTACTGAGCTCGTGTTGGAGAGCTGACCCTCGCGCATGTAATTCTTTTAGTTTCTGATGTCACATGTATTACTGTCGAAGATTATATCGATGTAGCAACATATGGATAAATGGTGGCTATGGATGTACAAGCTGTGGAAGCCGAATATGACTCGTCAAGCGAGTGTTTCAACTATGTCTACGCTTAGTAGTTAACTTTCGTATTTTGATATTTGTAATAGTTTGATATAATTATGTTTCTTTTACTTAGAGATAACTGGTTTATTATTTACTTATCATTGTAGACATTCAGTTCATTGTTAATAAGACCTCCGCTATTTAATTATTATCTCTGATTATTACTATGGAATGTATTTTGGTTTAACATGATTGGCACAGCCTATACGAGATCCTGATTTGAACCGTTGGTTCTCATGATGGTTAATCACACCACTGGTTAGTCTAGAATTGGGGTGTGATAGCTTGGTATCAGAGCTCTAAGGCTTTGCCCATCAAACCTGAATACTCCCACAAGAGTACATGAACTGAATTAGGATAAATTAAAAGCTTTAATACAAACACACAATAAACCCTTGTGCTGGTTGAGACAGAACTTAAACAAGACAATAATGTACATATAAAAGGTGGAACCATATTTATATATAGACAAAAAAAATCTAAATATATCCTGATAAACAAATAACATAGAGTACAGTCTACCAGTTGAACAGTTGCATGAGTATATAAAGGATATAGTACAATAACAAGAAGGAAGCATCTGTAAAGCAAAAAATTAGAATACCGAGTTGGTACTCATGAGATGTGGAACTTGATGTATGACAGAGGCAGAAGAAAAATGGCTTGTAACACCTAAATCCCTGTAGAGGTAAAGGGAAAGATCTCGGGCTAAATCCAATAGAGATAGGAGAACCATGGCCATACACTAAAAACAAGAGTAACTAGCTATAAAAGGAGATAAAGCTCTACTCTTGGGTGAAATAGAGACTCAGAGTGAGGTCCACCATACGCTAATCCATCACCCACTGAGCATTAAGAAGAGGCCACAACCCGACCCCACCACTATATGGGTCGAGAATGGGTAATGGGAAACCCTTTGAGCAGATGCCAAATAATGATTATTAAATTAGAGCAAATCAAAGGGGTGAATAACCAAACCACTCCAGCTAATCTACTTGGACCACCAAGCACTTTGGCTACGATTGTAATAAACTTGGCCTGACAAAATGTAAAAGCAACAACAGATGATACCGGCTATGCAAGTTAACATGGGAATCGCTACCCAAGTTGTCAATGCTATACCAATACCTCTAGGTCAAACCAAGTATAGTACCTATTAGCAACACTATATCTCCAGCACCTGTTAGCCATAACACAGTGCCTACCATACAGCAGGTCCTGGTAACGCACACCTTAGTATAGAATCCTGGTACACAACAAGTAGTGTATCAAGGTGGTTACCCTTATCAGCTACCGATGTATGGGATAGCTATCCCTTGGTAGAATGATCCGATAAGGATTGAGGAATGTTTTCTGAAGATAAAGCTCGGATGTTTTTATCAAGGGATCAAATCTATTGTGGTCATATATCTAGACAAGTGTATATAGGATGCGGTGCATCGTTGACTTACCTTATGATTATAGAAGATGCACATACCTGATTCTAAATTATCGTACCTTGACAGGATACCTTTTCGATTCAACCTGTCAATTAAAGTTATAGATATTGTTTCCTTAGAATTAGTCCTGACTATACCAATCTAAGCTACTCTCATGATCGACAATATGAATAGAGATATGAATTGAATGAACAGTTAAAGGTTTAATCATTCTAAATGTACATCTTTTCGATTTTATACCTGATTTATTGATGTATCAAAACATTCTCTAGATTTATTCCCATAGTGCCTTGACTAATGGCATTATATACTCGATAAAACCTATAAACCATGAGGTTAAGAGATATGGAACCTCTATTTCCATGTGTTTGGACCACCTTGCAACCTAACGGTCCTTGGTTGTTGGTTCAGATACCATAGATTTACTCCTGATCATTTAAATTGAGGTTCACTAGGTAAAACAAAATGATCATCATCGTATCAAATTTGAAAGAAAGAAGTGAATTGCTTTTTGGATAAACATTTTGATTCTTACATTCTCAACCTCCATTGATAAATATACTTAGTTAATAAGGAAATTATTGGAGGAATGATGATTGGATTCAGATAAATCTCTATAGCCAAGAAACCTTAGATGAAGTAATGGAGAATCTGTTCTGAGATTGCTAGATAGATGGATTTGAGTCACGGTTTGTAAAAGAGTGCATAAGCAAGAAGTGAGAACTACCAAGAGTAGCCAGTAAAGAGTAGATAGCACTCAAGTAGAGTTACAGATGGCTATATCGGTATGAATCTTGAAAAGGCAAAAGATTTTTAAAAACATATCTAGAGTGGATACAAGGAAAAAGTCAAAAATCATGGCATTGATAGTATTCGGATTAGTACAAGTAATACTAAGTTATGCCCAATGTTGAGTGAGATGATTAAATAAAGACCAAGAGAGTTTGACAGAATTAAGAAAATTACAAGCATATATCCTAATGCTTATAAATTGACTTGGGATATGTAGTGAGTAAACAATCAAAAGATACTGTTCGGGATGTATGAGAGAAAGATCAAGGTAGAGCGGCAGTGATAAAAGAGATGTAAGCTAATGAGTGTAATATGAGATTACTGGCAATAGACCATAAAAGGTAATGGGGTTAGACGTGCTCTTAACACCTTTAGACCAGAGTTTTCTAGTTTAAGCTCTTTTTGGACTAGATATTGCATTGGATGAGTGTTATGAACAATATTTGAATCGTATGGATGGATGAAATATGGATGCAACCTAATTCGACTTGAGATGGTAGACTTTGACGTCATCTTGGGGACGGACTAGTTGTCTCAACACTTTACAAAGATGTTATGTGCATAGAAGAGGTGGTCGTTTCAGAACAAAGATGACACATAATTTAGTTTTATGGGAAGTACATTGCCTAGGGAGCGAAAGCTTATCCTCACTGCACTAAAGGCGAAAAGATGCCTTGAAAAGAAAGGAGTTGAATATATGGTATATGTGGTGGACGTTCCAAAGAAACATTACAGATGGAAGAAATTGATGTGATGTATAAATTCCCTATTGTGTTTCCAAGAGACTTACCCCGGTTGCCACCTAATCGTGCAACCGAGCTCATTATCGACTTGTTACCAGGGAGGGCACCTGTGTCAAAGGCACCCTATAGAATAGCTCCTATAGAGTTGAAAGAACTGAAGACTCAACTACAGGAGTTATTAGACATAGGTTCTAATCGGTTAAGTATTCCATCACGAGGAGCGCCAGTGCTATTCGTGATGGAGAAGGACGGTAGTGTTCGGCTATGTATAGACTATCGAAAATTGAACAAGCTAATTATCAAGAACCGATATCCACTACCTCAGATTGATGACTTGTTTAATCAGCTATAAGGTGCAAAGGTATTTTCTAAGATTGATCTTCGGTCAAGATATCATCAATTGAAGAATTTGGATAGCGATATTCCGAAGATAGCTTTTAAAATCGGGAATGGGCATTATGAGTTTCTAGTTATGTCTTTTCGTTTGACCAATGCCCTTACATCTTTTATGGAGCTGATAAACCGTGTGTTTCATGACATGTTGGACACGTTGGTCATAGTTTTCATAGACTATATATTGGTTTATTCCAAAGACAAATAAAATCTTGTAACAGACCTTAGAGCAGCCTTACAACAGTTGAGAACGGAGAAGTTTTATGCCAAGTTCATGAAGTGTGAGTTCTGGTTAAACGAGATTACATTCTCGGGGTCACATAGTGTCATCAGAAGGGATAAAAGTGGACCCCAATAAGATAGAAGGAATCGTCGAAGCACCTAAAAACATTGTAGAGATCAGAAGTTTCTTAGGTTTAGCTGATTATTACAAATGATTCATAAAGGACTACTTTAGGATCAGAATATCTCTTACTAAGCTAACCAAGAAGGGCGAGAAGTTTAATTGGATTGACAAGTGTAAAGAATGTTTCCAGACTCTAAGAGCAAGGGTGATATTACCTCCCATCTTGATCATTCTGGTACCAAGGGAACCTTTTACCCTACACACCGATGTTTCTAGATTGGGTCTAGGATGCAGGTTGATGCAAGGTGAATACGCGATTGCATATGCTTCAAGACAACTGAAAGAGCATGAGAATAGTTACCTACTCATTGTGAAGACAAAAGGATATCCACCCATCTTTGATGGAAGAAAAATGATTTGGAGTCACCACCTAAATTAAGGTCTAGGACCTATAAAAATGTAGTCTCATCATAAGACAAGACTTCTATTGACTCATTTGATCCAATATATTGGCTTTGATCTATCAGAGAACGGGTAAGCGTTCAAGGTACAGTTTAGGAAGGTGTTAGGCAACCAAAGCTGCCCGATCCGAAATTGACCTCCTAGGTGATTCTACTTTTCTTAGACTCTATGATTTTGACTATTCATGGTCAATGGATAATGATTAGGACTCATGGGGGATATTATGCCAAGTTGCTATGTTCTTCTAACCTAAGTTTAGCCAAACATGTTCTCAAGCAAACTGATGTCGTAACGAGCGGTTCAAAGGCTGAATCGGTCCACTGAACACCAACAAAATCGAAAGCTTAATCTAGTGATTGTTCATTCAGTACCAATACAAAATCTACACAAAAGTGGTAGGGCCACTATAGAAGCGTCAAGTAGCCTATACTATAGTAGAGTAGTCGGCCTAACCAAAGCGTCATTGATTCTCCCGAGAGGCCACAATTACCGCGAGCAAATATATTAATGACGAGGAGTGCATTTTTGCTATGCTACTAATACTTGTACTGGCTCTGCTATTCTGCCCCCCGCCCATAATGCCTGAGTCGCAGCATCAAGGCCTGACCCAAATTGAGCAAGGGCGGCCACTTTGCAATATTGTGCCAATTCCAATTTTGAACTACTGCGGACTTGTTTCTCGAATCTCCTTTAACAGAAGAAATAGAAGCTCGAAAAGGTAGTTTACTCGCTAGTTCACTCGCTGAGATTGACGGTTCATGCCAGAAACGAAGTTGGACTAATTTGGAAACATTGGGCGCGATAACTGGTACACCAGAGGTGCGTCCTTTCTAGTCCTCTCATACTAGGGAAAGGTCCTCTCAATGCTCTAATGCCCTGTACCCAAAACCGACACAGGTGCGTAGGTAGAGAATACCTAGGGGCGCGAGACAACTCTCTCTTGATCCTCTTCAAACGGGGCTTATTGCTATTGATTCGATGATTCCTATAGGATGCGGTCAGCGAGAATTAATTATTGGGGACAGATAGACGGGTAAAACGGTAGTTTTTGCAAATGTCAAACCGAGATCAATAACCACCAACGGCAGATGCAGATGCAAATCCATAACCGGTGAATAAATGGACCCACGGTTGAAGCACCCATTGGGAACCTATTGACCTATCTAACACTAAACGAAAAAAGTAATATACAGTGAACCAAACCAAATATGGTTCGGTGATGGACTGATTCTGAGATGTCTAAGACATCTCAAATTGCTTACGTATTCCAATCCTGGAAATCAAATCCATAACGTAGTTCGAATGGAATGTGATTAAGGTTTATGGATGTGGTTTATGCTTAAACATTCTTAGATTCAATTGTTCAAGTTGAAGTTTATGCTTGATAGGTGATTGAGATTGAATCTAAAGATAGCCTATGTGGATCGAAGTGAAGATGGATAATGAAAGGGATATGGATATGGATGTGGGGGACCTAAAGATACTAAGATGTGGTACCATACTTAGAGAGGTCCTCCAAGTTACCTAAGTATTTCAGAGGTCCTGAAAATCAGGTACAATATAGTTCGTTATGATGGGTTAAGGATGGATGTGGATAAATTGATGATAGATATGGATAACCAAAAGAAGACTATAGAAGGCTAAATCATGTTCAACCCAAGTGGATCAAAGGTAAGATTTTGGACCTAAGGGGTGTACAATCCGAGTGAACCATAGGTACAGATTTAGAATCTAAGGGATGTACAGTTCGAGTAAACCACAGGAACAGATTCAAGTGAACCTAAGGGATGTACAGTTCGAGTGAACCACAGGTACAGATTCAAGAGAATCTAAAAAGTATAGAGTTCGAGTGAACCACAAGTACAGATTTGAGAGAACCTAAAGAGAGTACAGTTCGAGTAAACCACAGGTACAGATTCAAGAGAATCTAAAGGGTGTACAGTTCGAGTGAACCACAAGTATAGAATCGAGTGAACCTAAGGGATGTACAGTTCGAGTGAACCATAGGTATAGATTCGAGTGAACCTAAAGGGTATACAGTTTAAGTGAACCACAGGAATAGATTCGAGAGAACCTAAAGGGTGTACAGTTCGAGTGAACCATAGGTATAGATTCGAGTGAACCTAAGGGATGTACAGTTCGAGTGAACCATAGGTATAGATTCGAGTGAACCTAAAGGGTATACAGTTTAAGTGAACCACAGGAATAGATTCGAGAGAACCTAAAGGGTGTACAGTTCGAGTAACCACAGGTACAGATTCGAGAGAACCTATAGAGTGTATAGTTCGAGTGAACCACAGGTACAGGATAAGTGTGTATAGTCTGAGGGAACCACAAGTATGACTTAGAATAGAGGTTGTGGAATTGTGTTTGGGAATCTCTCCAAACTGCCTACGTATCTTAGGGTGCTGCCCTAAGAGTCAGGATCCGCGTAGTTCGAAAGATTCAATCATTGATGTTCTTCTTTTAATATCAAAGTATGGAACCTAAATACTCTATGGTTCGATTCACATCACACCTATCTAGTTCTCTACTTCCTAGAGGAAAATGAGCTTATGGGTAGGGATCGTCCTAAAACTACCCTTGACCTAAAACCCTAATTTGGAATTTGTTGGACTAGGCTTCATATCTCTTTATTAAAATTTATCATTTTCATTTTTACCCTTCCCGGTAATTTGTATGCCTACTTACACGTCCCCACACCTAATATATCTTCTAAGTGTACAGATATGGCAGTTCGATTAAGGTGTTATAGAAATTAAGTTTGTACCGACAATATGTATCATTCAAGTATGGCAAGTAACAACATATATCATCTCAAGTATAGCAATAAAGCATGTGAATCAATATAGCAGCATGTGAACATTAAAATGATAGACATAACATCTCATGTATTATTCTCAACAAGGTATGTCTTAGTATGTCTCAGATGGAATTCTCTAAATCTACGGTTGAGATCAAATGTGAATCTCTCAATATCTCAATATCAGATCATCGATCAATGGTTTGGATTCAATTTATCTCTTTAATAATCTATCAAGATCGAATCCTCAATCTAACAATCAGATCTCTTCAAAATATTATAATTATGATCAAGGGATCTTGTATCTTCAAAACAGTCAAAATCAAAGGTTAGATCTTACATCAAGTTTAGTTATGATCAGACTAAGATCCAATAGTTCAAATTCTTTTAAATCACTTCATCATGATTAGATTAGAAAATCAATGGCTTAGATCACTCCTAATGTCAGTCCAATTGTATAAATCTCTCAAAATCATAATCTAACCATTCAGACTCATTTAAATCAGTCTTTATAAAAATCTAATGGTTCAGATTCCTTTAAAACACTCATGATCATGATCTAATGGTTCAGATTTCTCTAAGACTTTCATGATCAAAATCTAATGGTTTAAATCATTCCTAATGATAATCCAACCGTTCAATTTTATTTCAATCACTCCCAAAGTTAATCTAATGGTTCAGATCGCTTATCATGATAATTGAACCGTTCATATTCATTTAAATCACTTTTGATAACAATCCAATGGTTCAAATTACTCAAATTAATAATCTAACCATTCAGATTACTCAAATCAAAGTAAATTATGATCAACGGATCAAATCAGAATTATAAGATCAATAATCCAATTTTATCAAAATTTCAAAAATAACATCAATCATCCAACCAAATAGCTCATATTTAATCACCCAAAATTCGAAGATCAATGGCCAATAATTTTCATAAAAAATTCCAAGCATATGGAATCAATTTCAATTTCATCAAAATTCCACATATGATCGGATCAATTTCAATATCAAAATTTCACATATGATGGGATCAATTTCAATTTCATCAAAATTCCATATATAGTCGGATCAATTTCAATTTCATCAAAATTCCATATATGATCGGATCCATTTCAATTTCATCAAAATTTCATATATGATGGGATCAATTTCATCACATAAAATTTCATTCATGATCGAATCCATATCATCACATAAAATTTCATTCATATGGATGTATTGATCACATTAAATTTCAAGCATAAGGATCAATCAATTTAAAATTTCAGATCATATTGGATCAATCACATAAAATTTATCAATCAAATTAAAATTTCAGATCATACTGGATCAATCACATGGTATATTTTATCCATATTAAATTTTAAATCATGGTCAAATCAATGGGAGCAAGTTGCATGGCATCAATCAAGGGTTCAGATTGTCTAATCTATAGAGAAGAGATCGGGTAAAATCAGTGGGTGCTGTTGGGGTTAATTTGATCAGACAGTAAGGTAGATGTAAGGTTGGACAGAAAAAATGGAATGAAATGTGAAAGGTGATGGTGGCTGGACAGGTGTAGCTTGGGTGTGGTAGTGGTTTTTTTTTTTTTTTTTTTTTTAATAATAGCAGGAGGTGGCGGTTAGGTAAGTGGTTGTATATATGGTGGCTGGGTAAGATGCAAAGTAATATGATAATCGATAGTTGTGATCAGGTTCAGGAGGCGAAAGAAAAGAAGAAAACAGTGGAAAAGGCAAGCTTACCTGAAGCCTTCTTCTCCCTCGATCTCCTTCTTAATTCTCTTTCTTCTTCTTCAGCTCCTTCTCACGTTCTCCCACTTCTCTTCTTTTCTTCTTCTCTTCTTCTCTGCTCCCCTCACGTTCTCCCATTTATCTATTTCTTCCTCTTTTCTTCTCTGCTCCCCTCACGTTCTTTTTTTTTTTTTTTCCTTTTTTTTTCTATTTTTTTGTGTTTTCCAAATTTCTCTTTTCTTTCTCTTTTTAGAGTCCAAACGACTCTTCTCTTCCTTTTTTTTTTCTTCTTTTTTCCTTTTTTTTTGTTTCTTTCCAAGTGGCTGGCCGAGTCTCTCCTCTTCCTTTTCAATTCGATTTTTCTTTCCTTTCCTAAAAGTGAAATCCTTCCTCTCTCTTTCCTTATGGCCGATTCTCTCCTTTTTTTTTCCATAATTTTCTTTTCAGCTGACCTTTCTTTCTTTCCTTATGGCCAATTCTCTCCTTTCCTTTTCTCAATTCTTTCTATTTAGAAATCAGCCCACTTCTTTTCTATTTTCCATCCTCTCGAATTTCCATCAAAGTATATATATAATCTATAAATAATATATATATATATATATATATATATATATATATGATAATATACATATACATTACTATATAATATATGATAATATAATAACACATATATAAAGTATATACACATGGGACTGAACCGGTTTGATCCGGACTGGTTTGGGCTGAGATCTGTTCAAGGTTAACTGAGCCTGACTAACTTGTTTGGGTTGGACCGACATGAGTTGATTGGGTTAAACTGATATGGGTTGAGCTGGGTTGGACCAAGATTGATTTTTCTCTCTATATCATTTCATAGGTCATTTCCGCAGCCATTCCTTATGGAATCTTTTGAAAGACTCTGTCCTAAATTTTCTATGTTCACTTTGTGGAATACTAAAAATGAGAAATACTAGAGTTTGAATCATCTCATTTAGAAGTAAAATGGCCAACTTATGAATTTTTGAAGTTTAAACAGACCAATTTACGATAGTTCAGCTAGCAACACTGCATGGGATGCCTCGAAGACCTCTACCTCAAATTCTCCACATCCACTTTGTAGAGCACTAAAAATAAAGAATATTGGCACTGAAATCATCGGATTCGGAAGTCGGATGAGCACGATATGAGAAGATGAAGTTTAAATAATTAAACTTACGATATTTGCATGCAGGCCCTTGGTTGATTATTATTAATTTTCAAAAAAATACCCTTATTCTTATTCCCAAACTAAAATTGTCATATCTTCTCCATTTGACATTGGAATTAAGTGATTATGGTCTCATTTTGAAGGTATTTCCCAGACTTGTGCATCCATGCAGGTTGAAGCTCATG
>JAMYWD010000247.1:0-25000 GCA_028583415.1 Protea cynaroides
AGGAGGGTCGGACCCCCCAAAACAGAAAGTTAGACCCTCAGTTTTGAAGGGAGGGTCAGACAACTTAGGAACCCTAGGGTCGATGGGATCATCGACCCTCCCATCGACCCTCAGTTGCCGCCGAAACTGAAATTAGGAAATTTCCTAATTTTTGATTGGGATTCTTTCCTAATCTCAAAGGGACTTATTTTAGGATGTTCCTACTCTATTTAAAGAACGTCCCTAAGCCTTTTTCACTCCTTTTACAACCCTAATTGAATTGAGAGAAAGAGAAGAGAAGGAAGAGAAGAAGAAGAGAAACAAGGTAGAGAAGAAAGCCAAAACAAGAAGAGTTGCAGAGAAGGAGTAATCTTCTCATGTATGGATAATAATTCCATGAGTTTCTATAGACCATAGATTAGATAATGAAGAGAGTGTGATCTCGGCGAAACCCAAACAATCAACCCATGGTTAGGTTTTCATAGAAAACCATGGGAGATTACATGAAAGCTATCTAGGTGGATTATTCATGGTTCTCGACCATGGAATGAATGTTGAATGGACTGTAGGAGAAAGCCATGGGACCCCAAACACGAAGGATGGACTGTAAGAGGGAAATTGACCAAAGTACATCGAGGGTCGCACAGAGGGTCGATGACCATCCGACCCTAGGTGATCCTGAGTATCGACCCTCCGTGTTTGGGAAGTTCAGATTTTGGGGAGGGTCGCACCCAGGGTCATCATGACTCCGACCCCACCTCCGACCCTCAGTTAACAGAAGGGTTTATAAATTCATAATTAATTCTAATTAAATTCTATCGACTTTGTTAGATCTTCTAGCAATATAATAACATTATAAAGGTGATTCTAAAGCTAGGAAGAGTATCTATTAGCAAGCTAAGGTGAGGAAACAGAACTCTAAACTAATTGGTTAATAACAAACTGTTTTCCTATTTCTTGAGTCCAATGCCATGCTTGATTCTATGCGAATATGTTTGTAATGTGCATACAACATGTCATTCAATATTTCTATTATTTGTTCATGCATAGTTACTTTATTGTTTATAACATGATGATGATGATGATGATGATAGGAATAGGCATGTGATTGTATGTGTGTGGTTGGTGTTCTTGATGCGAGCGAGTATCAGGGGAGGTGTGATGAGAACATCAATAAACATTAACCTTTGGCGGGTCCCAGCACAATAGCTCTATCTCTAACTCAAGTCTTGTGCATTAGCATCTTCGTATCGCCATTACTTGAGCAGAACTATTATGTCGTAGAGTATCAAGGGAGGTGGTCTCGGTCCTTGTAGTCTCTGACTCTACCGGACGGCCTTAACTCTATCTCTATGGACATTCTGAGGGATGCTGGGGTGAGGCTTTGGATACACTGTTTGGCATTAGGATTGGTTAGTTGTGAGCCCAGTTTGCAAGCCCTCGCCAGCAGGGGCTTACGTGTTGGTATGGCACTATACAGCAATAAACGTTAACCTTTGTTGTATAATGTTCATGATTAGGGTGGATGGGGACGACAATAAACGTTAACCTTTGGGCGGACTTCCACACCCTGTGTATAGAGGCGGTGTCAATAAACGTTAACCTTTGACCACCCAACCTTTCTATTGCGCATTGCAAACTTTAAACCAGACCAAAGATATGAATTGACAGCATGCATATATATTGTTGCATAGTTTTGTTTGCTCACTGAGCCATGATGTGTGCTCACTCCTCGACGTCGAATATTTTTAGTTGATGACGCAGGTTTCATAGTTGAAGATTATATGAACGCTCCAGCGTACGAGAACGTAGCAGCAATGGAGGTTGAAGCTGAAGTGGATACACATGTCCTCTTGCGAGTGCAACTCATGTGTATTCGATTAGATATTTTTCTTAGGTTTCTTTACTTGGATTTATTATGAACATGTATTTGATATTTATTTATGTCTCAGTTGATACAGAATAATTTTCTATTTAAATATTAATATCACAGTAGATTCTCAGTTTATTTTATTATAAGACTTCCGCTATTGTGTATTTACTCTGATTATGATTATGGATGTATGGGGTTCAGATAACACAGATATAGCCTACTCAAGATCCTGGTTGAACTGTTGGTTTGTTAGCGGTTCATCACACCATTCTGAATAGTGCAGAATTGGGGTGTGACAACTTGGTATCAGAGCATCTCAGGCCTTGCCTGTTGAACTAACATACATTCAAGATAATTGTGAACTGAGATAGGATAAAAGTAAAAACAGTAATATTAACAAACTATAAGCATAAGTGATGGTTGAGACCGAATTAAAAAGGGAATAATGCATCTATTAAAGGGGAAACAAGTTTACATACAATGAAAGAGAAACAAAACGTATATACATAACTAAAGCAGAGTACGGTCCACAACCCGGACAGTTACTCTGTAGTACAAGGAAAATAAATACAATCAAGAAGCTGGGGGTGAAGGAGGAGGCGGTGCTTCACGATCTCTGTCATAGTCCTCAACATAGACTCTAGTCAACCAGGCTATCTGAGTCTGGGTCGTCTTTAGACTTGCTGTGAGATCGGCTACCCTCCGACCAGTCGTACGGTGAACCTTTATGAGCTCTCCCATCCGCGTGTCTGATATGTGCTGAGCGGCTAATAGCTCATCCACTCTCACACGCTGAGCATCTAGTAACTCCTCCATCCTCAGATCAGATCGGCGCTGAGCCTCCCTGATCTCATGCAACATCTCCATCATGTCAGAAGGTGGGGGTGAAGGACCAGCCGCATGAGAAGGAGCAGTCTCAGGTGCAGGATCCGCCGCAGAAGAAGTACCAACTCCAGCCGCATGTGAGGGGGAAGGCGGTGGTATCGAGTCGACATCCATATACATATGGTCGTCATCATCGACTGGATCCACATGAGCTCTAGCAGCGGCAGCAGCAGCCTCAACGTCAGCCATCTCGATGCGAGTGTGAGGGCGCACCATCTCGTTCCTCTCCTCATCACTAACTTGGGCATCCCACATACCCATCTTCCTGATAGCCTCCCAATCTAGAGGCGACGAGAAGGTCTTCTCCTGAATCTTCTCATCCACTAAGTCAACCCCCAAGCGGGTCTGTAGAACAGTAATCATACGTCCATAGGGTAGATTACCCCTATGACCGGACAATGTAGCACTAATCATGGTCCACATGATGATGTAGGGAAGGCAGACTGGCTGTCTAGTGCAGATACTATGTAAGACCCGTGTCAATCTAACCCGGTCTTACCACCTTGAACCAGGTTTACCCATCATGGTCGAGTCAAATGGACCAAGGGCGTGAAGGAGATCGAGATCCCAGGTATCAAATCGACCCAAAAACACTTAAAATAGGGGAAGGGTCGCATACCCAGCTAAGCAGGGTCGGACCTCCCAAAACAGAAAGTCAGACCCTCAGTTTTGAAGGGAGGGTCGGACAGCTTAGGACCCTAGGGTCGACGGGATCATCGACCCTCGGTTGCCGTAAGAAAATAAAATTAGGAAATTTCCTATTTTTCGATTGGGATTCTTTCCTAATCTCAAAGGGACTTATTTTAGGATGTTCCTACTCTATTTAAAGGATGTCCCTAAGCCACTTTCACTCCTTTCACAACCCTAATTGAATTGAGAGAAAGAGAGGAGAAGGAAAAGAGGAAGAAGAAAGGCAAGGAAGAGAACTTAGCAGAAAGGAGAAGAATTTCAAAGAAAAAGTAATCTTCTCAGGTATGGATACTAATTCCATGAGTTTCTACAGACCTTAGGTTAGTTATTGTTGAGAGTGTGATCTCGGAGAAACCCAAACCATCAATCTATGGTTAGGTTTTCATGGAAAACTATAGAAGAATGCATGAAAACTATTTAGATGGATTATACAAGGTTCCAGACCATGGAATGAATGTTTAATGGAGTGTAGAAGCAAGCCATAGGACCCCAAACACGAAGAATGGATCAAAGAGAGGGAATTGGACCAAAGTGCACAGAGGGTCGCACCGAGGGTCGATGACCATCCGACCCTAGGTGTTCCTGACCATCGACCCTCAGTGTTATGGAAGTTCAGAATCTGGGGAGGGTCGCACCCAGGGTCGATCAGGACTCCGACCCTACCTCCGACCCTCAGTTAACATAATGGTTTTTAAATCTAGAATTAATTCTAATTAAATTCTATCGACTTTGTTAGGTCTTCTAGCAATATAATTGCATTGTAAAGGTGATTCTAAAGCTTGGAAAAATATCTATTAGCAAGCTAAGGTGAGGAACCAGAACTCCAAATTAATTGGTTAATAACAAAACTGTTTTTCTATTTCTTGAGTTCTATGCCATGCTTGATTCTATGCGAATATGTTTGTAATGTGCATACAGCATGCCATCCAATATTTCTATTATTTGTTCATGTATATTTACTTTATTGTTTATAACATGATGATGATGATGATGATAGGAATAGGCATGTGCTTGTATGTGTGTGGTTGATGTACTTGATGCGAGCGAGTATCAGGGGGGGTGTGATGAGAACGTTAATAAACGTTAACCTTTGGCGGGTCTCAGCACTTTAGCTCTATCTCTAACTCAAGTCTTGTGCATTAGCATCGTCGTATCGCCATTACTTTAGCAGAACTATTATATTGTAGAGTATCAGGGGAGGTGGTCTCGGTCCTTGTATTCTCTGACTCTACCGGGGGGGCTTAGCTCTATCTCTTTGGACATTCTGAGGGATGCTGGGGTGAGACCTTGGATACACTTTTTGGCATTAGGATTGGTTAGTTGCGAGCCCAGTTTGCATCCCTCGCTAACAGGGGCTTACGTGTTGGTATGGCATTATATAGCAATAAACGTAACCTTTGTTATATAATGTTCATGATTGGGTGCATGTGAGTTGATGATAAACGTGATCTTCGGGTAACGTCACACACTCGTGTATAGAGGCGGGGTCAATAAACGCGACCTTTGGCTACCTAAACCTTTCTATTGCATACTGCAAACTTTAAACCGGACCAAAGATATAAATTGATTTGCATGCATATGTATTGTTGCATTATTTTGGCTACTCACTGAGCTGTGATGTGTGCTCACCCCTCGACGTTGAATATTTTTAGTTGATGATGCAGGTTATACCGTTGAAGACTATGTGAATGCGTCTGCGTATGGGAACGTGGCAGCGATGGAAGCTGAAGCTGAAGTGGATACACACGACTCCTCTTGCGAGTGCAACTCGTGTGTATTTGATTAGATATTTTATAGGTTTCTTTATTGGATTTATTATGACATGTATTTGGTACTTAAATATTTATGTCTTAGTTGAGAACAGAATAATTTGCTATTAAATTATTAATATCATCTTAGTTTCTCAGTTCATGTTATTAGTAGACTTCCGTTATTGTGTATTTACTCTGATTATGATTACGGATGTGTGTAAGTTTAGATAACGCGGGGATAGCCTATTTGAGATCCTGGTTGAACCGTTGGTTTATTAGCGGTTCATCACATCATTCTGAATAGTGCAGAATTGGGGTGTGACAACTTGGTATCAGAGCATCTCAGGCCTTGTCCGCTGAACTAACATACATTCGAGAAAATCGTGAACTGAGATAGGATAAAAGTAAAAACAGTAATATTAACACACTGTAAGCACAAGTGATGATTGAGACCAAATTTAAAAGAGAATAATGCATCTATTAAAGGGGAAACAAGTTACATACAATGAGTGAAAGAAACAAAACGTATATACATAACTAAAGCAGAGTACAGTCCACAACCCGGACAGTTACTCTGTAGTACAAGAAAAGAAAGTACGATCAAGAAGCTGGAGGCGAAGGAGGAGGTACGGGGCCTCACGATCTCGGTCATAGTCCTCAGCATAGACTCTAGTCAACCAGGCTATCTGAGTCTGGGTCGTCTGTAGACTAGCAGTGAGATCGGCTACCCTTCGATCAGTCACACGCTGTACCTCCATAAGCTCTCCCATCCGCGTATCTGATATGCGCTGGGCAGCTAGCAGCTCATCCACTCTCACCCGCTGAGCGTCTAATAACTCCTCCATCCTCAGATCAGATCTGCGCTGAGCCTCCCTGATCTCCTGCAGCATCTCCATCATATCAGGAGGTGGGCGTGAAGGGCCAGCCGCATAAGAAGGACCAGTCTCAGGTACAGGATCCGCCGCAGAAGAAGTACCAACACCAGCCGTATGAGTAGGTGAAGGCGGTGGTATCGCGTCAACATCCATATACATGCGGTCGTCATCGACGGGATCCACATGAGCTCTAGCAGCGGCAGCAGCAGCCTCAGCATCAGCCATCTCGATACGAGTGTGAAGGCACACCCTTGCGTTCCTCTCTTTATCACTAACCTGGGAATCCCACATACCCATCTTGCAGATTGCCTCCCAATCTAGAGGCGACGAGAAGGTCTTCTCCTGGATCTTCTCATCCACCAGGTCAACCCCCAGACGGGTCAGTAGGACTGTAATCATGCGTCCATAGGGTAGATTACCCCTATGACCAGACAATGTGGCACTAATCATAGTCCGCATGATGATGTATGGAAGGCAGACGGGCTGGCGAGTGCAGATATTGTATATCAGGAACTGGGTCAGCTGAGAAACCCTCTCATAGTGCCCACTCTGCGGGATCAGATTATGCTGGATAATCTTGCAGAAGACCCGTGGAGCTGGACGCAAATAACAGGCTCTCATCTGCCAACGATCAGGACGGAGTAACTGATTGTCAATCTCTGCCCTCATCTCCATCTCAACAAACTGGGGCTCTCCAGGTGCACAGTACACCATGGGGCCATCATAAGGAATGCTCAACAAGTCGTCCAACTGCCGATAGTCGAAAGAAATATCTACCCCTTTGACGTAGCTGGTGATGCGCAACTCCTGACCATGCTCAACGTCATTGTAATTCCCCACCACCTAGAGATTACAATAAAACTGACGCACCAAATCCGGACATGTGCATGCATCGTATGTAATGACAGGAAGCCACCCCATGTCACCAAAGGCTCCCTCTACGTTGAACACGGCTAACTCAGCCAAGTTCACCATACGACCACCCTCAACCTTCTTACGGGCATAGTCAGCATACCGTGCCTCGGCTTCATTGGAATGGAAGCGAAGGGGATCACGAACTCTGGGTACCTTGGTACGAGCCATGGTATCTGCAAAATAAGAAAGAGAAGGAAAACAAGGAGTTAATAGGATAAAAATCCGAAACTTGATTTAATAACGACGTAAGTTGACCATAAAGCCCCATTTCTCACCATACAAGTGGGCATGAGAACTTACGTAGGATAAAATACATCCTACAACCCATATACAGTAGGAAATTTTAACTGACGTTGTCCAATTTGAAGAAATTCAAGAAAAATAAAAAATGTCGACAAATTAGGGCAAAAAGAGAAAATTTCAAGTTTCTCGATAACCAACCGATGAAACTCAAAAATTTTTGAGGGCTTTCGTTCCTCGAGACACCAATAACAAAAGCCCCCAATAAAAATCGAATTTTTATGGTTGGAAAAAGTTTAATTTGAAAAATACAAGTTAAATGGACAAAAACCTAGAAATAGAAACCTAAAAACAGGTAAATATGAGAGGACATACCTGTATGGATGATGTGGACGTCGAAACTCGGACTAAAATCGACCAACAACAGTGGAGTAGCACAGTAGCAACTCAGAGAGGAGAGGCGAGTCAAAACGGGAGGGAAATAATAAGAAATGACCCAAAATCGGATCTTAAAAATCTGATTTTTAGTCCGAGGGTCGGACAATTCGACTGGCACAATCGACCCTTGAATCGACCCTCCCATCGACCCTTGGCTCTCGGGAATCTGACAGAAAACTAAGGGTCGGAACTGAGGGTCGGATACCCATCGACCCTCTTATCGAACCTCAGCTCTCGGGAAGAACAGGTCATTCCCATGGTCGGATACCAAGGGTCGGACACACCATTGACCCTCACCATCGACCCTGCATAGAAAAGACAGTATTTTTTTTTATAAAATGAGCTAGAATTGGAATTGATTATTGGTTAGCGTGTCTACATGAAATATAAATGACTTCTCACCTATTTTGATGATTTTCAGGCACCACCAATCATAGAAAGAAATTATGTCTGGACGTAGGGTGACCCGACAGACCCGAAATGCAGTCCCACCACCACCACCCGTGGAGGAGACTAATCAGGAAAATAATCATCCATCGGGTAATCCAGAACAGGCAAACCCTACAAATTTGCCACCTCCACCACCAGAGCTAACAACCGTGGTGATGAATCTGGCACAGCAGCTGCAGCAGATGCAACACGCGCAGGCTCAGATGTAGGTTGCCATGGGAATTATGTTTCAAGCCACTCAGGCTGCACCCATGCACACAGGACAAGCCAGTGCAGCACCGGTAGGTAACCACCCAGCTCCTCAGACACCTCAACAACCGGCTGCACAGATTCCAGTGCAGGTTCCAGAAGCAGCTCAAGGGAATTACCAGTATCCACCCCATATGTTTGGGGCAAACCCCCAAAATCAGCTGGACCACTCCCGACTAGTGGAGAGATTTTTGAAGATGAAACCCAAAGAATTCAATGGCAAACCGTCTGATCCGTTGTGGCCAGCACACTGGATAGACGAGATGGAGAGAAATTTCCTCATGATGACTATCACAGAGGAAGAGAAAGTACTATGCGCCACCTTCATGCTCAAGGGCGACGCACATCATTGGTGGAAATCCACGAAGGCATATCTACTGACCAAGCACGCCCTACTGACATGGGCTATATATAAAGAAGCCTTCTTTGAGAAATATTTTCCACGGAGCTTCAGAGATTCGATGGAGAAGGAGTTCCTGAGTCTTTATCAGGGACAGATGTCAGTGGATGCATACCAACAGCGTTATGAAGAGCTATTTTTCTTCGCACCACTGAGTATGCAAGAAGAAGAAACCAAAACCCGTAGGTTTGTCATGGGACTGAGGGGAAACATCAGAGAACATGTTCTGGGCTTAGAAAAGAGAATTTATAATGAAGCTGTCCAGATTGCTCGAGTTATAGAATCGAGCCAGAAGGAGAGTTATTTTACTCAAAACAGAGGCATAAAAAGGCCAGCCGGAAATTCTTACAACGGAGGTAATAACAAGACATATAAGCCTTTTCGTCCTCAGAATTTTACTGTGCAACCAAGACTACTCCAGCAGCTCAACCTCAGCCAAAGCCAAATTCTGAAGTCCTGAAGTGTTTTAACTGCAACCAGCCTGGACATATGGCAAGGGAGTGCCCTAAGCCCAAGAAGCAATTCCATCAGGGACGGGTATATGCTGTTACGTCCGAGGATGCGGCCGCATCACCCGTTGTGGTCACAGGTATGACTGAAACTTTTAATGTTAAAATTACATTGAATGAAGCATGTAGACTAAGTAAAGATAAATCACAGGTATTGTACCTATAAATGGCGTACCCGCCAGAGTACTCTTCGATTCCAGAGCTACTCATTCATTTATCTCTGTGTCATTTGGAAAGAAGACGAAATTACCCATCAAAACATTAGACTACAAATTACTTGTACGGTCACCGATGGGGTTAGAAGTGGAACTAGAGAAAGGTTATGGACCATGTCCAGTTCTCATTGGAGAGAAGACTTTAGATGCAACCTTGATACAACTTGAGATGGCAGACTTTGATGTCATCTTGGGAATGGACTGGTTAGCTCGGCATTCTGCAAATCTATTATGCGCCGAAAAGAAGCTAACGTTCAAAGACAAAGAAGGAGCAGAATTAAGTTTCTCGGGAACCAAACTTCCCCGGAGACGCAAGCTCATACTTTCAGCACTAAAGGCTAAGAAGTGCCTTGAGAAGGGGGCAATCGGGTATCTAGTATCCGTGGTCGACCTAACCAAGGAAGCGCCACGAATGGAAGATATTGATGTCGTGCGGGACTATCCTGACGTATTTCCAGAGGAACTACCCGGATTACCACCCGACCGAGCCACGGAGTTTGTGATAGACCTTATACCTGGAGCCGCACCAGTGTCTAAAGCACCTTATAGAATGGCTCCTACGGAACTGAAAGAATTAAAAGTGCAACTACAAGAACTGCTGGACAAGGGTTATATTCGACCCAGTATATCTCCATGGGGGGCACCGGTGTTGTTCGTAAAGAAGAAGGATGGTAGCGTTCGATTATGTATCGACTATCGGGAGTTGAATAAACTGACAATCAAGAATCGATACCCACTACCTCGGATCGATGACTTGTTCGATCAGTTACAAGGAGCGAAAGTATTTTCTAAGATCGATCTTCGATCGGGCTATCATCAGTTAAAGATTAAAGAAGGTGATATTCCGAAGACAGCTTTCAGGACCAGATACGGACATTATGAATTTTTGGTTATGTCTTTCGGATTAACTAATGCACCGGCAACGTTCATGGAACTTATGAACCGAGTTTTCCACGATATGTTGGATACGTCGGTTATAGTATTTATTGATGATATATTGGTATATTCCAAGGACAAGGAAACCCATATCAAGAACCTAAACGCAGCCCTACAGCGTTTAAGGAAAGAGAAGCTATATGCCAAATTTTCCAAGTGCGAGTTTTGGCTAAGTGAAGTTGCCTTTCTAGGCCATGTAGTATCCGCTGAAGGAATCAAAGTGGATCCCAGCAAGATCGAGGCTATTGTGAAGTGGGAAGCACCAAAGAGCGTTTCGGAAATCAGAAGATTTCTGGGTCTAGCTGGTTATTATCGGAGATTCGTAGAAGACTATTCTCGGATTGCCGTACCTCTCACCAGTTTGACTAAGAAAGGTGAAAAGTTTGTGTGGACCGATAAATGTGAGAAGAGTTTCCAAATGCTGAAGTCCAGATTGATATCCGCCCCGATTTTGACTATTCCTATTCCAGGACAGACGTTCACCTTATACACTGATGCGTCGGGATTGGGATTGGGATGTGTGCTTATGCAAGGAGAGCAAGTGATTGCTTATGCTTCAAGACAGTTGAAGGTACATGAGAAAAACTACCCCACTCATGATTTGGAGTTAGCGGCAGTAGTACATGCTGTCAAGATATGGAGACATTACTTATACGGAGAGAAATTTCAGATTAAGTCGGACCATAAAAGTCTTACTTATTTATTTAATCAGAAGGAGTTGAATATGAGACAAAGAAGATGGCTGGAACTATTGAAAGACTATGATTGTGATATCCAGTATCATCCGGGAAAAGCGAACGTAGTAGCGGATGCATTAAGCAGAAAAGCAATGATAAAATCTCAAGGAGAAGTTAGCACGACTGCAGCAATGTGTACTACCGGAATGGTATTCAATCACGGCAACGAGCAGTATGTGATAGATACAATGGATGGATCAGCCAACCAAGGGTTTATTCATCGGTTTTTGAATATGTTCGCGGCATTGAAGATTATACCGGATATAGTGGATGAAGTGAAGACAGCTATCAAAGCAGATCCTTATCTGAGAACAGTACAAGAAGATATTGAGAAAGGTAGGACTAACCCTGAGTTCACCTTGGATGACGAGAAGGTACTGAAATACAAAGGAAGAATATGTGTACCTGAAACAGAAAGTGTAGACATTAGACACCGACTGATGAAGGAAGCCCACACCACCATCTATTCGATACATCCTGGAAGTACAAAAATGTATCATGATCTAAAGAAACTATATTGGTGGAGGGGAATGAAAGCAGATGTAGCTAAGTTCGTGTCTCAATGCCTAAATTGTCAGAAAGTAAAGGCTGAACGACAAAGACCCGCAGGACTGTTACAGCCATTACCGGAACCAGCATGGAAATGGGACTGCATCACTATGGACTTCGTCACGGGATTACCATTGACTCCTCGAGTAGTTGACGCAGTTTGGGTGATTGTGGACCGTCTGACTAAAACAGCTCGCTTCATACCTATACGACCTCAGTATACACTGGAAAGGTTAGCGAAGCTGTATGTGGATAATATTGTTCGATTACATGGTGTTCCAGAAAGCATTGTGTCGGATAGAGATCCACGATTTACTTCCAAGTTTTGGGAAGGATTGCAAAAGGCTATGGGTACAACGTTGAAGTTCAGTACTGCATTCCACCCACAGACAGATGGACAGTCGGAGCGTACAATTCAGATTCTAGAAGATATGCTACGAGCATGTGTAATTGATTTCAAGGGATCATGGGATGAAAGATTACCACTGATCGAGTTCGCTTATAACAATAGCTATCAGGCTACTATACAGATGTCACCTTATGAAGCACTGTATGGCAGGAAGTGTCGAACTCCCTTGTTCTGGAATGAAGTTGGGGAACGTAGTATTGTTGGACCGGAATTTGTTGAAGAGACTTGTCGAGTAGTCGACATCATCAAGGAAAGAGTGAGAACAGCTCAGAACCGTCAGAAGCAATATGCGGATACTCGACGAAGAGATCTGGAGTTCGCAGTAGGTGATAAAGTATTTTTGAAGGTATCGCCCATGCGAGGATTGAAGAGGTTCGGACAGAAAGGGAAACTAAGTCCAAGATATGTCGGGCCGTATGAAATTCTAGCTAAGCATGGAAAAGTGGCTTATCAGTTAGCACTACCACCATCTATGTCAAGTGTGCATGACGTATTTCACATTTCCCTATTGAAGAAGTATGTCAAAGACCCAACGCATGTTTTGACAGTGGATTTGCCGGAATTGACTGATGATTTGACATTTGAAGTAACACCAACAGAAATCACTAGTAGAAAGGTTCAACGTCTACGCAACAGAGATATCTACTATGTTAAGGTCACATGGAAAAGTAGAGACATGGAAGAAATTACATGGGAAGAAGAAAATGCTATGCGGAAGCAATACCCTCACTTGTTTGATTCAGAAGGTACGTACAATTTCGAGGACGAAATTTTTATAAGTTGGGGGGAGTTGTAAGACCCGTGTCAATCTAACCCGGTCTTACCACCTTGAACCAGGTTTACCCATCATGGTCGAGTCAAATGGACCAAGGGCGTGAAGGAGATCGAGATCCCAGGTATCAAATCGACCCAAAAACACTTAAAATAGGGGAAGGGTCGCATACCCAGCTAAGCAGGGTCGGACCTCCCAAAACAGAAAGTCAGACCCTCAGTTTTGAAGGGAGGGTCGGACAGCTTAGGACCCTAGGGTCGACGGGATCATCGACCCTCCCATCGACCCTCGGTTGCCGTAAGAAAATAAAATTAGAAAATTTCCTAACTTTCGATTGGGATTCTTTCCTAATCTCAAAGGGACTTATTTTAGGATATTCCTACTCTATTTAAAGGACGTCCCTAAGCCACTTTCACTCCTTTCACAACCCTAATTGAATTGAGAGAAAGAGAGGAGAAGGAAAAGAGGAAGAAGAAAGGCAAGGAAGAGAACTTAGCAAAAAGGAGAAGAATTTCAGAGAAAAAGTAATCTTCTCAGGTATGGATACTAATTACATGAGTTTCTACAGACCTTAGGTTAGTTATTGTTGAGAGTGTGATCTCGGAGAAACCCAAACCATCAAGCTATGGTTAAGTTTTCATGGAAAACCATAGGAGAATGCATGAAAACTATTTAGATGGATTATACAAGGTTCCAGACCATGGAATGAATGTTTAATGGAGTGTAGAAGCAAGCCATAGGACCCCAAACACGAAGAATGGATCAAAGAGAGGGAATTGGACCAAAGTGCACAGAGGGTCGCACCGAGGGTCGATGACCATCCGACCCTAGGTGTTCCTGACCATCGACCCTCAGTGTTCGGGAAGTTCAGAATCTGGGGAGGGTCGCACCCAGGGTCGATCAGGACTCCGACCCTACCTCCGACCCTCAGTTAACAGAATGGTTTTTAAATTTCGAATAAATTCTAATTAAATTCTATCGGCTTTGTTAGGTCTTCTAGCAATATAATAGCATTGTAAAGGTGATTCTAAAGCTTGGAAAAATATCTATTAGCAAGCTAAGGTGAGGAACCAGAACTCCAAACTAAATTGGTTAATAAGAAAAACTGTTTTCTATTTTCTTGAGTCCTATGCCATGCTTGATTCTATGCGAATATGTTTGTAATGTGCATACAGCATGCCATCCAATATTTCTATTATTTGTTCATGCATATTTACTTTATTGTTTATAACATGATGATGATGATGATGATAGGAATAGGCATGTGCTTGTATGTGTGTGGTTGATGTACTTGATGCGAGCGAGTATCAGGGGAGGTGTGATGAGAACGTCAATAAACGTTAACCTTTGGTGGGTCTCAGCACTTTAGCTCTATCTCTAACTCAAGTCTTGTACATTGGCATCGTCGTATCGCCATTACTTTAGCAGAACTATTGTGTCGTAGAGTATCAGGGGAGGTGGTCTCGGTCCTTGTAGTCTCTGACTCTACCGGGGGGCCTTAGCTCTATCTCTATGGACATTTTGAGGGATGCTGGGGTGAGGCCTTGGATACACTTTTTGGCATTAGGATTGGTTAGTTGCGAGCCCAGTTTGCAGCCCTCGCTAACAGGGGCTTACGTGTTGGTATGGCACTATATAGCAATAAACGTAACCTTTGTTATATAATGTTCATGATTGGGTGCATGTGAGTTGACGATAAACGTGATCTTCGGGTAACGTCACACACTCGTGTATAGAGGCGGGGTCAATAAACGCGACCTTTGGCTACCTAAACCTTTCTATTGCATACTGCAAACTTTAAACCGGACCAAAGATATAAATTGATTTGCATGCATATGTATTGTTGCATTGTTTTGGCTACTCACTGAGCCGTGATGTGTGCTCACCCCTCGACGTCGAATATTTTTAGTTGATGATGCAGGTTATACCGTTGAAGATTATATGAATGATCCAGCATACGGGAACGTAGCGGCGATGGAAGCTGAAGCTGAAGTGGATACACACGACTCCTCTTGCGAGTGCAACTCGTGTGTATTTGATTAGATATTTTATAGGTTTCTTTATTGGATTTATTAAGACATGTATTTGGTACTTAAATATTTATGTCTCAGTTGAAAACAGAATAATTTGCTATTAAATTATTAATATCATCTTAGTTTCTCAGTTCATGTTATTATAAGACTTCCGCTATTGTGTATTTACTCTGATTATGATTACGGATGTGTGTAAGTTTAGATAACGCGGGGATAGCCTATTTGAGATCCTGGTTGAACCGTTGATTTATTAGCGGTTCATCACATCATTCTGAATAGTGCCCAGTTGCCGATAGTCAAATGAGATATTCACCCGTTTGACGTAGCTGGTGATGCGTAACTCTTGACCCCTCTCGAAATCATTGTAATTCCCTACCACCTAGAGGTTACAATAAAACTATCGCACCAAATCCGGGCAGTTGCAAGCGGCAATACAGGGAGCCACCCCATATCACCAAATGCTCTCTCCACATTGAACAGGGCTAGCTCAACCAAGTTTACCATACAACCACCCTCCACCTTCTTACGAGCATAGTGAGCATACTATGCCTCGGCTTTGTTGGAGCGGAAGCGAATGGGATCACGAACTCTGGGTACCTTGGTACGAGCCATGGTATCTGCAAATAAGAAAGAAAAGGGGAGATAAGGAGTTAATAGGATAAAAATCTGAAATTTAATATTTTAACGACATAAGTTGGCCAAAAACCTCACTTTCCACCCATACACGTGGGCGGGAGGACTTACGTAGGTTCCAACATATCCTCCTACAACACCCACACTCATAACCGGAAATTGGAACTAATGAAGTCCAATTTGAAGAAATTTCAAGAAATTGAAAATTTTGACAATTAGGGCAAAAAGGGTAAAAATTCAAGTTTCTCGATAACCAACCGATGAAACTCAGAAATTTTTGAGGGCTTTTGTTCTTCGAGACACCAATAACAAAAGCCCCCAATAAAAATCAAATTTTTATGGTTGAAAAATGTTTAATTTGAAAGATACAAGTTAAATGGACAAAAACCTAGAAAAGAAAACTTAAAAACAGAAAAGAGGGGGGAGGGGAGAAGAGAAAGCATACCTAGAGATGATGTGGACGTCGAAACCCGGATCCAAACTGACCAAAATAGTGGAGTGGCGCTATAGCAACTCAGAGGGGAGAGACGAGTCGAAACGGAAGGGAAAATAACAAAGAATGAACTCAGAATCGGATCTTAAAAATCTGATTTTTGGTTTGAGGGTCGGACAATTCGACCAGAACCATCGACCCTCGTATGGACCCTCCCATCGACCCTCGGCTCGGGGGAATCGACCGATAAAACTAAGGGTCGGATACTGAGGGTCGGATACCCATCGACCCTCACATCGACCCTCAGCTATCAGGAAGAACAGGTCATTCCCTGGGTCTGATACTAAGGGTCGGACATACCATCGACCTTCACCATCGACCCTGCATAGAAAAGATAGTATTTTTCACAGAATGATCTAAAAATTTTAAATTTTACATCGATTAACGTGCCTACATGAAGTATAAATGATTGTCTCACCTGTTTTGATGATTTTCAGGCACCACCAATCTCAGAAGACAAACATGTCTGGACGTAGTGTGACCAGGCAGAGTCGGAATGCAGTTCCACCACCACCACCTGTAGAGGAGACCAGTCAGGAAAATGTATATGTACCAGGAAATCCAGACTAGGAAAATCCTACCAACTTGCCACCTCCACCCCCAGAGTTAGCAACTGTAGTAATGAATCTAGCACAATAGCTGCAACAAATGCAACACGCACAGGCTCAAATGCAAGTTGCAACGGAGATTATGTTCCAGGCCGCACATGCTACACCCATGCAGACCGGATAAGCCAGTGCAGCACCGGTGGGTAACCACCCAGCACCTCAAACACCTCAACCACCAGCTGCACAGATTCCAGTACCAGGTTCGAAAGCAGTTCATGGTAACTATCAGTATCCACCACCTATGTTTGGGGCATACCCCCAAAATCAGATGGATCACTCTCGATTGGTTGAGAGATTTTTGAAGATAAAGCCCAGGGAATTTAACGGTAAACCGTCTGATCCGTTATGGCCAGCACACTGGATCGACGAGATGGAGAGAAACTTTCTTATGATGACTATTACAGAGGAAGAAAAGGTATTATGTGTCACCTTCATGCTCAAGGGCGATGCACATCATTGGTGGAAATCTACCCGGGCCTATCTATTGACCAAGCACGCCCTATTGACTTGGGCTATATACAAAGAAGCTTTATTTGAGAAGTATTTTCCATGAAGCTTCAGAGATTCTATGGAGAAGGAGTTCTTGAGTTTATATCAGGGACAAATGTCAGTGGATGCATATCAACAGCGTTACGAAGAGCTGTTTTTCTTTGCACCACTCAGTATGCAAGAAGAGGATACAAAAACCCGTAGGTTTGTCACGGGACTGAGAGGTAGCATCAGAGAGCACGTTCTGGGCTTGGAAAAGAAGGTATACAATGAAGCTGTCCAAATCGCTCGTTATAGAATCGAGCCAGAAGGAGAGTTATTTCACACAGAACAGAGGCACAAAAGGGCCAGCTGGAAATACTTACAACGGAGGGAATAACAAGACATTTAAACCCTTCCATGCTCAAGGCTTTACTGCTGCAACCAGGACTACTCCAGTAGCTAAACATCAGCCAAAACCAAATTCTAAAGGCCCAAAATGTTATAACTGTAACCAGTCGGGACATATGGCAAGGGAGTGCCCTAAGCCCAAGAAACAGTTACATCAGGGATGGGTATATGCTGTTACATCCAAGGATGCTGCCGCATCACCCGATGTGGTCACAGGTATGACTGAAACCTTTTAAAGTTGTAATTACATTGTATGAGTATGTAGACTAAGTAAACTAAATCACAGGTATCGTACCTATAAATGGCGTACCCGCCAGAGTACTCTTTGATTCAAGAGCTACTCATTCCTTTATATCGGTGTCATTCGGAAAGAATCTAAATTTACCCATCAAAACATTAGACTACAATTTACTTGTATGGTCACCAATGGGGTTAGAAGTGGAATTAGAGAAAGGTTATGGACCATGTCTAGTTCTCATTGGCGAGAAAACCTTAGATGCAACCTTGATACAACTTGAGATGGCAGACTTTGACGTCATCTAAGGAATGGACTGGTTAGCTCGGCATTCTACAAACCTATTATGCGCCGAAAAGAAGCTAACATTTAAAGACAAAGAAGGAGCAGAATTCAGTTTTGCGGGAACCAAACTTCTCCGTAGACGCAAGCTCATACTCTCAGCACTAAAGGCTAAAAGGTGCTTTGAGAAGGGGGCAGTCGGGTATCTGGTATCAGTGGTCGACCTAACCAAGGAAGCACCACGAATAGAAGATATTGATGTAGTGCGGGGCTATCCCGACGTATTTATGGAGGAACTACCAGGATTACCACCCGATCGAGCCATAGAGTTTGTGATAGATTTTATACCTGGAGCCGCACCAGTATCAAAAGCACCTTATAGAATGGCTCCTACTGAACTGAAGGAACTGAAAGTACAACTACAAGAACTACTGGACAAGGGTTATATTCGACCCAGTATATCACCATGGGGAGTGCCGGTATTATTCATGAAAAAGAAGGATGGTAGCGTTCGATTATGCATCGACTATCGGGAGTTGAATAAACTGACAATCAAGAATCGATATCCACTACCTCGGATAGATGACTTGTTCGATCAGTTGCAAGGAGAAAAGGTATTTTCTAAGATCGATCTTCGATCAGGCTATCATCAGTTGAAGATTAAAGAAGGTGATATTCCTAAGACAGCTTTCAGGACCAGATATGGACATTATGAGTTCTTGGTCATGTCTTTTGGATTAACAAACGCACCAGCAACTTTCATGGAACTTATGAACCGGGTCTTCCACGATATGTTGGATACGTCGGTTATAGTATTTATTGATGATATATTGGTATACTCCAAGGGTAAGGAAACCCATATCAAGAACATAAACGTCGCCCTACAACGTTTAAGGAAAGAGAAGCTATATGCCAAATTTACCAAGTGTGAGTTTTGGCTAAGTGAAGTTGCCTTCCTAGGCCATGTAGTATCTACGGAAGGAATTAAAGTGGACCCCAGTAAGATCGAGGCTATTGTAAAGTGGGAAGCACCAAAGAGTGTTGTAGAAATTAGAAGTTTTCTGGGTCTCGCTGGTTATTATCGGAGATTTGTGGAAGACTATTCCTGGATTACTGTACCTCTCACCAGTTTGACTAAGAAAGGTGAAAAGTTTGTGTGGACGGATAAATGTGAGAACAGCTTTCAGACATTGAAGACCAGATTGATATCCGCTCCGATTTTGACTATTACTATTCCAGGACAGACATTTACCTTATACACGGATGCATTAGGACTGGGATTAGGATGTGCGCTTATGCAAGGAGATCAAGTAATTGCTTATGCCTCGAGACAGTTGAAGATACATGAGAAAAATTATCCCACTCATGATTTGGAGTTAGCGGCAGTAGTACATGCTGTCAAGATATGGAGACATTACCTATACAGAGAGAAATTCTAGATTAAGTCGGACCAGAAAAGTCTTACTTATTTATTTAATCAAAAGGAATTGAATATGAGACAAGGAAGATGGTTGGAACTACTGAAAGACTATGATTGTGATATCCAGTATCATCTGGGAAAAGCGAATGTTGTAGCGGATGCGTTAAGCAGAAAGGCAATGATAAAATCGCCAGGAGAGTTTAGTACAATTGCAGCAATGTGTACTACCGGAATGGTATTCAATCATGGCAATGAGCAGTAGGGGCTTACGTGTTGGTATGGTTAGAGTATCAGGGGAAGTGTCATAGGTCGGGCTTCAGCACTTTAGCTCTATCTCTATTCCATGGTAGGGTGGATGGGGACGACAATAAACATTACCTTTGGGGGGGCCTCCACACCCTGTGCATAGAGGCGAGGCGGCCACCGAACCTTTCTATAGCGCATTGCAAACTTATTTACTAGACCAAAGATATGAATTGAATGCATGCATATGTTTGTTGCATTGTTTTGTTTGCTCACTGAGCCATGAGGTGTGCTCACCCTCTCGACGTCGAATATTTTTAGGTGATGATGCAGGTACCACTGTCGAAGATTATATGAGTGTTCCGGTGTACGGGCGTGTTGCTGCAATGGAAGCCGAAGACTTAATGGATACGCATGATCCCTCATGCGAGTGCAACTCATGCGTATTCGATTAAATTTTTGTTTGAATTATTAAGGGAATGTAATTGATACTTTATTTATTTATGTCTCAGTTGATACAACAATAACTTGTTATTTTATTATGGTTATCACAGTTAGATTTCTCAGTTCATTTACTATAAGACTTCTGCTATTGTGTATTTATTCTGATTATGGTTGTGGATGTGTATGGTTTTATTTTTAATGGACACAACCTATTAGAGATCCTGGTTGAACCATTGGTTTATTAGCGGTTCATCACACCATTCTGAATAGTACAGAATTGGGGTGTGATAACTTGGTATCAGAGCATCTCAGGCCTTGTCTGTGAAACCAGTATATTTTCACAAAAGTTCGTGAACTGAGATAGGATAAAAATTTAAAAGATGTAATAATAACACACCATAAGAATCTGTGTTGTTTGAGACAAAACTGAAAGAGAATAATGCATCTATTAAATGAAAAACAAATTTATATACAACCAAAAGAAGAACAAATGTTTATATATATATGACTAAAGTAGAGTACAGTCCACAATCCGGACAGTTACTCTGAAGTACAAAAGAAAGATAAAAGAAATACATCAAGAAGCTGGAGGTGATGGGGGAGGTGGTGCCTCACGGTCTCTATCATAGTCCTCAGCGTAGACTCTAGTCAACCAAGCTATATGAGTCTGGGTTGTCTGGAGACTAGCTGTGAGATCAGCCACCCGCTGGTCAATCACGTGCTGAGCATCCCTAAGCTCTCCCACCCACTGACCCGACATGCGCTGAGCAACCAGAAGCTCTCCCACCCGCTGATCGGATAAGCGCTGAGCCTCTAGAAGCTCTCCCATCCTCAGATCAGACATGCGCTGAACCTCTCGTATCTCATGCAATATCCCCATCATGTCATCAGAAGGAGCATACGAAGGACCAGATGCATGTGAAGGACCAGCTGAAGAAGAAGGACAAGATCCTGTAGTATGAGTAGGTGATGGAGGAGGTATGGCATCTACATCCATGTACAGATGATCATCATCATCCCCATGAACCCCTGCTCCAGTGGCTGCTGCTGCTGCCTCAGCGTCAGCCATCTCCACTCGAGTGCGAGGGCGCACCATCGCGTTCCTCTCCTCATCGCTGACCTGCGCATCCCACATGCCCATCTTACAGATAGCCTCCTAATCCAGAGGCAATGAGAAGGATTTCTCTTGAATCTTCTCATCCATCAAGTCAACCCCCAGGCGGGTAAGCAGTGTAGTGATCATGCGTCCATAAGGAAGGTTGCCAGTATGACTGGGCAACGTGGCACTGATTATCATCCGCATGATGATATAAGAAAGGCAGACGGGCTGCCTAGTGCATATGCAGTACAACAGATACTGGGTCAACTGGGAGACCCTCTCGTAATGTCCACTCTGCGGTATCAAGTTGTGCTGAATAATCTTGCCGTACACCCGTGGATCTGAATGTAGGTAACTCGCTTTCATCTCCTAGTGATCAGGTCTGATGAGCTGACGGTTTATCTCTGCCCTCATATGTAATGAAAAGAACTGGGGCTCTCCAGGGGCACAGAATACGAAGGAGCCGTCATGTGAGATACCCAGCAAATCCACTAGCTATCGATAGTCAAAGGAAATCTCAATTCCCTTGACATAGCTAGTGATCCTGAGCTCACTACCCCTCTCAATGTCGTTGTAATCCCCCACCACTTGGAGATTATAATAAAACTGGCGTACCAAGTCAGGATAGGTACAGGCATCATAGGTGATGACAGGGAGCCATCCCATATCGCCAAAAGCCCCCTCCACATTGAACAAGGCCAAGCTAGCCAAGTCCACCTTGCGGCCTCCCTCTACTTTCTTACGAGCGTAGCGGGCATACTGCGTCTCGGCTTTAGTGGAATGGAAGCGAAGACGGTCGCGAATACTAGGTACCTTGGTACGAGCCATAGTATCTGCAAATAAGAAAGAAAAACAAATAATGTCTTAGTAGAGATGAAAAATCCAAAATTTTGACATTATAACGACGTAAATTGGTCAAAAGCCTCACTTTTCACCCATACACGTGGGCAGGAGGACTTACATAGATCCTAAACTATCCTGTAAGACCCATACAGTCGGAAATTTTAGCTAATGAGATTGAATTGGAAGAAATTTCAAGAAATTCAAAATCTCGACAAATTAGGGCAAAAAGGGTAAATTTCGAGTTTCTCGATAACCAACCGATGAAACTCAAATATTTTTGAGGGCTTTCGTTCCTTGAGTCACCAACAACAAAAGCCCCCAATAAAAATCAAATTTTTACGGTTGAAAAAAGTTTAATTTGAAGAAAACGAGATATACGAGCAAAAACCTAGGTAAGGAAACCTAAAAACATGAAAACGTAGAAGATATACCTGTAGAGGAGGTATAGACGTTGAAACAAGAAGCACAAACCACCAACGGATCGGAGTTTTCACTGTAGAAACTCAGAGGGACGAGAAGAGTCGAAGCGGAGGAGAAAGAATGGGAAATGAACTCTGAATCGGAGCTTAAAAATCTGATTTTTAGTCCGGGGGTCGGAAAATTCGACTAAAACCATCGACCCACCCATCGACCCCCGCATCGACCCTCGGCTCTCGGTAATCTGACAGAGAACCAGTGGTCGCACCCTAGGTCGGACACCATCCGACCCCCCTATCGACCCCCGGCTCTCGGGAAGAATTGGTGATTCCTCAGGGTCGCAGACTGAGGGTCGGACATCCATCGACCCCCACCATCGACCCTGTAGTGAAAATACAGCATTTTCGACAGAATGATCTGAAAAATTTAAAATTTGCATTTTTTTAATGGTTTTAAAATATGAGAATGAAGTATATAATGATTGTCTCACGTGTTCAATGATTTTCAGGCAATCCCACTATCAGATTAGATAATGGCTGGACGCAGAGTAACCAGACAAAGCCGTAACTCTATCCCACCACCACCACCTGTGGGGAAAAATAGCCAGATACACCCGGAAACACAGGGGAATACGAACACGACACCATCCGTCATAAATGGGCAGACAAATCCTATAAATCTACCAGCTCCACCTACAGACTTGGCTACAGTCGTATTGAACTTGACCCAACAGCTGCAGCAAATGCAACAGGCACAGGCTACTATGCAAGCTGCCATAGGTATGACTTTTTCAGCTGCACAGGCACCTCCAATGCCAGCAGGACAGGCAAGTACAGCTCCAGGGGGAAGTAACACAGTACCCCACGCACCTCAGACTCCCATCATGCAGGCTAAAGTATAAAATCCTGAGATAGCTCAAGGTGGATATCAATACCAACCACCTATGTATGGGGCGTATGTCCCGCAACAACTAGACCACTCCAGACTGGTGGAGCATTTTCTGAAACTGAAGCCTAAGGAATTTAATGGCAAGCCAGCAGATCCCTTATGGCCTGCACACTGGGTTGACGAGATGGAAAGAAATTTTATGATGATGACAGTGAATGAAGAAGAGAAAGTATTGTGTGCCACCTTTATGCTGAAAGGAGATGCACACCATTGGTGGAGGTCTACTAGGACATATTTATTAACAAAGCACGCCCAACTGACTTGGGATATTTATAAGGAGGCATTCTTTGAGAAGTACTTTTCGAGAAGTTTCAGAGATTCTATGGAAAGAGAGTTACTGAGTTTATATCAAGGGCAGATGACCGTGGATGCATATCAACAGCGTTATGAAGAGTTGTTCTTCTTTGCACCCGCCAGTATGCAAGAGGAAAACACAAAAACCCGAAGGTTCGTCATGGGACTTAAGGGAAGCATCCACGAGCATGTTTTGGGACTTGAAAAGAAAATCTATAATGAAGCTGCACAAATTGCTCGAGTGATAGAGTCGAGCCAGAAAGAGAGCTACCTTGCTCAAAATAGGGGAATAAAAAGGCCTAATGGGAATTCTTACAACGGAGGGAACACCAAGATATTCAAACCCTTCCATACTCAAGGCTTTAATGCTACAGCCAAGACTACTCCCGCAGCCCCACAGCAACAAAAGCCAATTACTGAAGGAATGAAATGTTATAACTGAAATCAAGTGGGACATATGGCAAGGGAATGTCCTAAGCCCAGGAAGCAGCTACATCAAGGACGAGTTTATGCGGTTACATCTGAGGATGCTGCCGCATCGCCTGATGTGGTCACAGGTATGACTTAAATTTTTTTTAGTTAGTTGTAGTACATTGTATGAGCATGTAGACTAAACCAAAACAAATCACAGGTATCGTACCTATTAATGGCATCCCTGCCAGAGTACTCTTTGATTCAGGAGCTACTCATTCTTTTATATCTGTGTCATTTGGAAAGAAGCTAAATCTACCCCTTAAATCCTTAGACTACAAACTACTTGTACGATCACCTATGGGATTAGAAGTGGAATTAGAAAAAGGTTATGGACCATGTCCAGTTATTATTGATGAAAAGACTTTGGATGCAACCTTGATCCAACTTGAGATGGTAGACTTTGACGTCATCTTGGGAATGGACTGGTTAGCTCGACATTCTACAAATCTATTGTGTACCAAAAAGAAGCTGACATTTAAAGACAAAGAAGGAGCAGAGTTCAGTTTTTCGGGAACCAAACTTCCCCGTAAACGAAAGCTCATACTCTCTGCGCTAAAGGCTAAGAAGTGCCTTGATAAAGGTGCAGTCGGGTATTTAGTATCTGTGGTCGACCTTACCAAGGAAGCACCACGAATGGAAGATATTGAGGTCGTGCGTGACTTTCCAGACGTATTTCCTGAAGAACTACCAGGATTGCCACCCGACCGAGCTACAAAGTTCGTTATAGATCTTATACCTGGAGCCGCACCAGTATCGAAAGCTTCTTATCGAATGGCTCCTACT
>JAMYWD010000249.1:0-25000 GCA_028583415.1 Protea cynaroides
GGTGTATATTACACATCCAACGGTCATTTTGACCAGATCAGCCTCCCACATGGTCCAAATTAAATGATGCGTTCTACGCTTTAAGCGGGGCCATGTACGCGACATTTTATCTTTTAGGTTTTGTATTTTGTTTTTCTTTTTTTTTTTGTAAACGGTTTTGTATTTTGTTTGGTGGGTAGTGATTTAATAATTTAATCACTATGTATTAATTATTAATATTATTTTCGCATAAATCATTAAATCAAACACATTTGGCTTATGTGAGAGTCCATTTTGCAGCAAGTATGTACTTTTGTTAAAAATGAATTATACAAAATCATCCACTTTAGGTTGTGCTATTATTATTATTATTATTATTATTATTATTATTATTATTATTAGGTTCATGCATGGTAATGGATGTCCCATCCCACCGTGCATTTTATGTGGAGAGGCATTTTGTTTTGGTACTTGGGAGGAGATTTTAGGCCATGATTGATAACTCTCTGGATCCCGATCTCAATGATCGACACCTAGGGAGTCATTTGGGAATGGAATCAAGCCTGATTCCAGCTCCCATGTAGTAAATAGGTTTAAAGTTTGACTCCCAGAGTAAAAATATGAGAGCTAAAGAAAAGTTGCTCTCATCTGACTAGAGCGCCTTGAAGGAAGTAAAAAAATTGGGAGCAAAGACCAAAAATGACGTCCATGCAAAAATTTATTCCATTTGATTAGGGGAGCTCCTGACGTTTTCATGAAAACGAAGAAGAAGGAAGACTGTTTGTGAAAATCGAAGGATTTGGGGCTCTGCAACTCTGGGTAATCTTTAAAAGAAGACAGAGTAGCAGTGATAATATCCCATCGCAGAGATTGATTTCTTTTTATAGACGCAAGAATAAGATTATAGTTTTGTCACTATTTACATTAAGATAATCTGTTGATTATCAGTAGAAGATTCTAGAATGAATTTTTAATTGAATACAGTAAGACAACAGTTAACAACTCCAGCTAAGTACAACTCATCTGTATGACACATCATCTTTAGTAACTGAACTACCATCATCCTTTGTTTCTTAAATACTCCCCTTCAAATTGGACAGAGGTTTAGACCTAGGCCAAGGATGACACAAATGTTGGTGAAAGAACCTTTAGGCAATGCTTTGCTAAATATAACAGCAAGCTGTGTTGATGAAGAGATAAACCAAGTCTAAAGCAGTCGAAGTGTCACCTTTTCTCGAACAAAATGATAGTCTAGTTCAAGCATGTAATATAGGATTGACAAACATATGTAGTGCACCCATATTAATCACAGAAGAGTACTGTTGGTTGTAATTAAACAACTCCAATGTCACAAAGTAGAAAGGATACCTAGTAAGTTTAGTTGTTATTGAGGCCATGGCCTGATACGCTACCTCATTATTGGAATGTGCTACTATTGGCTGCTTCTTAGCACTCCAAGAGATTAGATTTGAGCCAAGAAATGTGTGGAACCCAGTGGTTGAGCAATGAGTAATGGGGCATCCTACCCAATCAGCATTTGAATAGCCTAACAGAAAGAGAGAGAGCTATGACGAAATATATTCAACCCATGATGCCTTAATATCTCATCAATGTATAACTTGGCCAGCCTTTCAAGAGACTAGGTCATTTTCATAGGTAAGAAGTCGGCTGATTTGGTATACCTCTCAACTATTACCCATATTCCATTATATCCACTAGGTGTTTTGGGTAAAGTAGTGACAAAGTCCATTGTTATCTGGTCCTAATTCCACTCTGGTATGGCTAAAGGCTACAACAACCCTGAAGGTCTTTAATGCTCCACCTGTACCTGACAACAAGTCAAGCATCTTCTCACAAAGTTTGCAATTTGCTTCTTCATACCATTCTACCAAAAGTACTCCTTAATATTGTGATACATTTTTATGCTTCCAGGATGTACATTGTACAAGGTGGAATGTAACCCTTTCATCAATTTATGTCTCAACTCATCAAAGTCTGGTACACAAATTGTCACACCCTAAAAATATACAATGTCGAGGGGTGAGCACATAACACGTCTCAGTGAGTAAGTAAAATAATGCATAACATATGCATGCAATCATATTTATATTTTGGGTCTGATATAAGCTTGCAATTGTGCTTTGGTAAGGATAGGCGGCCACCACAACTCCATACACGAAAGTATGAGCATGCCCAACTGATCACACACCACTGTCGCCCTACATCTCCCACTATAGAATAGAGATAGAGCTAGAGTTCCCAGATCACGCACCGCTAGAACCCCCCTGATACCCTATCCCATAGTAGTACGTATGCCTTTACTGGCGAGGGCTTGCAAACTAAGTTCATGACTAACCAATCCTAAATGTCATCAATGGTTTGTATCCAAGGCCTTATCCCATCATCTCTCAATACGCCCATAGAGATAGAGCTAAGGCTTACTGGAAAAGCTTACAGCCACACTGTCACACCCCAATTCCGCACTATTTAGAATAGTGTGATGAACCGTCAATAAACCAATGGATCAACCAGGATCTCGAATAGGTTGTATCCGTTTGCTTAAACCATACACATCCACAATCATAATCAGAGTAAATAAAAAATAGCGGAAGTCTTTAACATTAAATGAACTGAGAGTCTAGCGGTGATAAAGTAAATAAATTATCCAATTATCTCCAAATAACAAAGACATAAATTAAAATAATTTAATCAATTACATCGTCTGAATAATTCAAAGAAAAACTAATCGAAGACGCATGCATTGCACTCACATGACGAATCATGCGACTCCATTATAATTTTTGCATCCATTGCCACAGCATGCCCGTACATTGAAGCATTCATATAGTCTTCTACTGTGGTACCTGCATCATCAACTAAAAATATTCAACGTCGAAAGGGTGAGCACACATCATGGCTCACTGAGCAAACAAAATAATGCAACAAACATTTGCATGCATTCAATTCATATCTTTGGTCTGGTTCATAAGTTTGCAATGTGTAATAGAAAGGTTTGGTGGCCGCCGCATACACGAGTGTGTAACCCACCCAATGGATCAAACACCATTGTCGTCCACATCCACCCCACTATGGAATAGGGATAGAGCTAAAGTGCTTAGGACCGCACCACATCACACTTCCCCTGATGCCCTATCCATACCAACACGTATGCCCCTATTGGTGAGGGCTTACAAACTGAGCTCACAACTAACCAATCCTAATGTCAAACAGTGTATCAAAGGCCTCACCCCAACATCCCTCAATACGTCCAAAGAGATAGAGCTAAGGCCCCCCGGCAGAGTCAGAGACTACACTGTCCGAGACCACCTCTGTAAGAACCGTGTTCTAAAAACGTGGTCTAACCCATGATTTTATGTGGTGACAGGTATTCCAATCATAACCGGACCGGAAGGCAAAGTCGGGTGATGAACCACTCAATTTTCAGGTATGAGAACCTAAGTAAAGCTGTAAAAATTATATACCGGTCTGACTATACTGGTCTGACTCAGTCAGACCGTTATGTGTATACCGGTCTGACTATATCGGTCTGACTCAGTTAGATCGGTATGTGCAACCGGTATGTGTATACCGGTCTGACTATACTGGTCTGAGTCAGTCAGACCGGTATGTGCGATCGGTATGTGTATTTTTGGTTGGAGATGGACTCTAGTAGGTCCCTCACTTCAAATCGAAATTTGGAAAATTTCCATCTATGGGAAACCTTCCTAAGAACGGTCTCCCACTATTAATAGAAACTTTGACACTCCTTTGATCCTTCTCAAAACCCTAGCCATCTGGAGGAGATCTGAGAAGGAGCAAGGAAGGAGGAGACCGCTCAAGAAAGGGGTTTGCGTCGGAGGAGCACGGCGCCAACCGACGATCACCGCCGGTAAGTGCTCAATCCTCTTAGTCATGATAGGATTTCGGATCGGAGCCGTGAAGCGGTGAAGCGATAAAAAATCCTAGGACTTTAATTAAAAGCCTAGTTTTTCTTTTAGTTCTGATCTGGTTTGACACAGCGTTCTAGTCAAAACCAGAATGCCATTAAAATACTTGGACCTTAGAATGGGTTAGGAGAAACCCTAGAAACCAAGCCGAAGACCGACGAGGAAAGGACACCCGAGATTGGGTTCTCGGATCCAAACCGTGGGACATACCGGTTGGATACAAGGTCCTGCGGTATGGGCCTGCTGTATATACCGCAGGCACATGAGTGAGACCGATATGTACCGCAACCGGTATATACCGGTGGCACCATACCGGTCACACTCTACTGAGACCGGTATACTGAGACCGGTATGCCTTCCTAGCCTTGTTTGGTTGACCAAACATGGTTCTGACCAGCTGTGACCTTCATAAATGAATTCTAACTTTAATAAATGAATTCTAACTTATAGGTATGACTATGTAGGACTTGTAGACAGCGTGAGTAGATCCTATGACGCTGTACAAAATTGTTATCACGTGACAGGTAAGGGACAAGACCCCAAACTCTAATTAATTAAATAACAGTAAACCTTTGTGATTAAATCTATGTGTAAATTGAATTGCTTGGTGTTTGTGCATATTCACATGCCATGTAATTGTTTCTTTTGCTATTATCTAATCATGCATTTCATATGCTAGGATGTTGGATGTTAGGCATGTGTATGTTTTTAGTTAGTGTGTGGAATGTGAAGGGGAGTGAGCCCTGGATATATCCACAATTAACACTTTTCTCGTATCACCTTCTACCTTAGCAAACTCGGCGTGAATAGGGTATCAGGGGGAGGACGTGGAGTTGTGGTTCATCCTGCCCACCAGACTCGAGCCTTATCCCTATGTCGTAGGGAGTTATGCTGGGGTAGGGTAATATCTCCGTTTACCTTAGCGGACTGGGTGCGAATAGGGTATCAGGGGGAGGACGTGGTATTGTGGTTCAGCCTACCCACCAGACTCGAGTCCTATCTCTCTGTCGTAGGGAGCCGTGCTGGGGTAGGGCCATAGATATTGTATTGACATTTAGGACTGGTTAAAAATGGAACCCACTTGCAAGCCCTTGCCAATGGGGGTTTAGGTATTGGTATGGTGTAGGGTATCAGGGGGAGGACGCAGTAATGTGGATTGTTGCCTGACCACCAGACTCTAGCTCTATCTCTATACTGGAGTGAGTGATGTGGGGCAATAGTAGTAGTGTGGATTGTTGCCTGACTATTGGGTATGCTCAAACTCTCGTGCATGGAGGTGCGGTGGCCGCCAAACCTTACCATAGCATTTTGTAGTTTTACCTGACCCAAATTGTAATGTTATCTCATGCATTTCTGTGTTGCATTGGTCTTGTACTTACTGAGCTAAGTTGTGAGCTAACCCAAATATATTCTATTTCTTTTTCAGATCTCGATGCAGGGTATACGGTGGAAGACTTTATGACTGCCCCAACTTACAATACGGTGGCTGCCCTGGATACACAGACTGTAGAGGACGAGCATGATGCATCATGCGAGTGCTCATTCTGTGTTTTCCTTCAGTGATGATTTATTTTCTTTTAATGTTTGACATAATAATTATTTTTAAATTTTTTTAATTATGGAATAATTTTAAAATTTTTTTTTAAAAAAAAATAATTTTTTTTTTTTTTTTTTTTTTTTTTTTTTTTTTTTTTTTTTTTTTTTTTTTTTTTTTTTTGATTTTTATTGGGTGGGGGTTTGATTTTTTTTTTTTTTTTTTTTTTTTTTTTTGTGGTTTTTTTTTTTTTTTTTTTTTTTTTTTTTTTTTGGGGGGGGGGGGGGGGGGAAGGGGATGGATTATAAATAATTAAATTAAAATTAATTATTTTTTTAAAAAAAAAAAAAAAAAAAAAAAAAAAAAAAAAAAAAAAAAAAAAAAAAAAAAAAATATTTTTTTTTTTTGGGGACTTAAGAAAGATTATATATTTTTTTTTTTTTCATGAACCCGGTCTAACCATACATTTCGTGTCGTGACCCGTCTACATATCATGGTCGAGCCAAGTGGACCAAGTGTGTAAAGAAAAACCAAGACCCAATATGAAAATTTACTCAAAAATAGTCAAAATGAGGGTAGGGTCGCATGCCTAAACAGGCAGGTCCGACCCCCCCATCGACCCGTGACCAGGGGTCGCAGGGGGTCTCGAATTGTCCGACCCCCCATCGACCCCCGGTAATCGGTAAAAACAGCACGAACCGAAAATTAGGAAACTTTCCTATTTTCAATTGGAACCTTTCCTAAACTCAATGGGACTTATTTTGGGAGGTTTTACTCTATAAATAGGACGTCCCTAAGCCTCTTTCACTCCTTTTACAACCCTAATTGGACTGAGAGAAAGAGAAGAGAAGGAAGAGAAGGAAAGTGGAGAAGAAGACCAAAGAGAAGGGATTCAGAGGAAGAAGCATACTTCTCAGGTATGGATACTATTTCCATGAATTTCTAAAGACCTTAGTGTAGATAATGAAGAGGGTATGAACTAAGAGAAACCCAAATCATCCATCCATGGTTAGGTTTCAATGGAAACCATAGAGGAGATCATTGAAACCATGTAGGTGAATAAAGAATAGTTCTACACCATAGAACATGTATGGAATGGACTATAAAAGGAAGCCATAGGACCCAAACATGAAAGAATGAACGAAATTTGATATTTTTGAGTCAAACCAGGGGGGTCGCACCTAGGGTCGATGGAACATCCGACCCTAGCATCGACCCCCAGCATTCGGGAAACCCAGGGAAGGGGTGGTCGCACCTAGGGTCGATGGAACATCCGACCCTAGCATCGACCCCCAGTATTCGGGAAGTCCAGAATAGGGGTGGTCACACCTAGGGTCGATGGAACCTTCGACCCTGGCATCGACCCTACTACAGGGGGTCGCAGTATACTGCTACCCTAGCATCGACCCGTCCTGCTACCCCCAGTTAACAGCAAGTTGGAAAAATTAGAATAAAATCTAACTAAATTCTATCGACTTTATTAGGTCTTCTAGCAATATAATATCAATATAAAGGTGATTCTTAATGCTTGAAAGAGGATCTACTAGTAAGCTAAGGTGAGGAAACAAGACCTAAACTAATCGGTTAATAACAAACTATTTTTATTTCTTGAGTCCAATGCTATGCTTGATTCTATGCGAACATGCTTGTAATGTGCATTCAACATGTCATCCAATATTTCTATTTATTGTTCATGCATATTTACTTTATTGTTTATAACATGATAATGACCATGATGATAGGAATAGGCATGTGAATGTATGTGTGTGGTTGGTGTGCTTGATGCGAGCGAGTATCAGGGGGAGTGTCATAGGCCGGGCCTCAGCACTCTAGCTCTATCTCTAACTCAAGTCTTGTGCATTAGCATCGTCGTATCGCCATTACTTTAGCAGAACTATTACGTCGTAGAGTATCAGGGGAGGTGGTCTCGGTCCTTGTAGTCTCTGACTCTACCGGGGGGCCTTAGCTCTATCTCTATGGGCGTTCTGAGGGATGCTGGGGTGAGGCCTTGGATACACTGTTTGGCATTAGGATTGGTTAGTTGCGAGCCCAGTTTGCAAGCCCTCGCCAGCAGGGGCTTACGTGTTGGTATGGCACTGTACAACAATAAACGTTAACCTTTGTTGTACAATGTTTATGGTAGGGTGGATGGGGACGACAATAAACGTTAACCTTTGGGCGGGCTTCCACACCCTGTGTATAGAGGAGGGGTCAATAAATGTTAACCTTTGACCTCCAACCCTTTCTATAGCACATTGCAAACTATAAACCAGACCACAGATATGAATTGATCGCATGCATATGATTGTTGCATTGTTTTGTTTTCTCACTGCGCTCAAGTTGGAGAGCTGACCCTTGTGCGGATAATTCTTTTAGTTTCTGATGTTGCAGGTATTATGATTGAAGATTATGTCAACACGCCAACATATGAACATGTGGCGGCCATGGTGAGCAAGCTGTGGAGGACGAAGATGGTTCGTTAAGCGAGCGTTTCAGCGGTGGATACGTTTAGTGTTTAGTTTTTGTATTTGGATATTGTAATATGTATTAAATTATGTTTTGGTTACTTGAAAATAAATAGAATATTAATTATTTATCATGATTAGACCTCAGTTAATTATCTGTAAGACTTTCGCTATTTACTTTTTTACCTCTGATTAATGTGGAATGTGTTTTGGTTTATCGTATGTGGGATAGCCTATTTGAGATCCTGATTGAACCGTTGGTTTATTGACGGTTCATCACACCATTCTGGTTGGTGAAGAATTGGGGTGTGACAACTTGGTATCAGAGCTCTCGTAGGCCTTACCCATTAAACCTGAATACTTCCACTGGAGTCCATGAACTGAGTTAGGATAAATTAAAAGCTTTAATACAAACAAACCGTAAGCACCTGTGTTGGTTGAGACAGAAATTAAACAAGACGATAATGTACATATAAAAGGTGGAACCATATATATACACTCAAACAGAAAGAGAAGACCAAAAAATTATCCTAATAAATTAATAATATAGGGTATTATCTATAAGTTGGGTAGTTATCCAAGTATACAAGGATATAGTACAGTAGCAAGAAGGGAGCTTCTGTAAAGCAGAAAAGTGAATACCGAGTTGGTACTCACAAGATGTGAAACTCGATGTATGACAAAGGAAGGAGAAAATGGCTAGTAATGCCTAATTCCCTACAAAAGTAAAGGGAAAGATCTCGGGCCGAATCCAACAGAGATAGGAGAATAACGGCCCTGCATTAAGAATAAGAGTAACTACAAGAAGATAAAGCTATACCCCTGGGTGACATGGAGACTCAGAGTGAAATCCACTACACGCTGATCCATTACCTCCTGAGCATTAAGATGAGGTTACAACTTGACCCCACTACTATCTGGGTCAAGAATGGGTAAAGAAAACTCATCTGAGTTGGTAATCATATTAGAGCAAATAAGAGGAAGTGAACAACCAGGCCACTCCAGCCAACCACCTGGACTACTAATTACCTTGGTCACGGTTGTAGTAAACTTGGCCCAATAAAATACAAGAGCAACCACAAATGAGACCGACTATGCAAGTTGCTATCCAAATTGCCAATGCTACATCAACACCTCTGGGTCAAACCAAGTATGGTACCAATTGGTAGCATCACTGTACCCCAACACATGTTAGCTATAACACAGTGCCTACCATACAGCAAGTCCCAGTAATGTATACCCCAGTGCAGAAATTTGGAGCACAACAAGCAGTGTATCAAGGTGGTTAACCTTATCAGCCACCGATGTATGGGATAGTTGCATCATGACAGAATGATCCGACAAGGATTGAAGAATGTCTTCTGAAGATGATACCTCGGACATTTTCAGCAAAGGATCAAATCTATTATGGCCATATATCTAGATAGGTTTACATAGGAAGCGGTGCATTATTGATTTACTCTTATGATTATAGAGGATGCACATACCAGATTTTAATTTCTCGGGCCTTGACAGGATACCTTCTTGATTTAACCTGTCAATTGGAGTTATAGATATTGTTTCTTTAGTATTAGTCCTGATTATACCAATCTGAACCATTCTCATGATCGACAACATGAACAGAGATATGAACTGAATGAATAGTTAAATGTTTAATCGTGTTGAGCGTACATCTTCTGATTTATACTTGATTTATTGATGTACGAAATCTTTCTCCAGATTTATACCTGATTTACTGATGTATGAAAGCTTCTCCAGATTTACTCTTGTAGTGCCTTGACCAATGGCATTATATACTCGATAGAACCTGTAACCATGAGGTTAAGAGCTATAGAACCTCTATTTCCATGTATTTGGACCACCGTGCAACCTAACGACCTTTGGATGCCAGTTGGATTACCATAGATTTACTCCTGATTCTTAAAACCTAGGTTCACTAGATAAAGCAAGTGTTCGTCGTCATACTAAATTCGAAAGAAGGAAAGGAATTGTTTTTGGATAACCATTCTGACATCCATTGAAAAGATGTTTAGTGATAATGGAATTATTGGAAGGAAGATGATTAAATTCAGATTAGATTTTATAGCCAAGAGACCTCCGATGAAGTAATGGAGAATCTATTTTGAGATTTCTAAACGGGTGGATATGAATCATGTCTATAAAAGAGTGCATGCGACAAAAGTGAGAACTATCAAGGGTAGCCAGTAAAGAAATAGATAGCACTCTAGTAGAGTTAAAGATGGCTATATCAGTATGAAATTTTGACAAGGTAGAAGATTCCTAAAGGCAAATCTAAAAGTGGACACAAGGATAAAGTCAAAAAAAAATCATGGCATTAATAGTAATCGGTTTAATACAATGAAAATTGTGTTATGCCCAATGTCGAGTGATATGATTAAGTAAAGACCAAAAGAGTTTGGCTGAATTAATGAATTTATAAGCATATATCCTAATGCTTAAAAGTAGACTTGGGATATGAAGTGACAATCACAAGATATTTTTCGAGGTATATGAAAGAGAGATCAGGGTAGAACAGCAAGGATAAAGGAAATATAAGCTAATGAGTTTTTTTAAGATATGAGATTTTGACGATAGTCTTTGAAAAACTAAGAGATGAAGGAACTAGACAAGCCCTTAAGACCGTTACACCAGATTTCTCTAGTTTAAGCCCTTTTGGGACTAAATGTTGTTTTAGATGAGTGTTATGAACAATGATTGAATCATATTAATGGATGGATGAAATTTGGACGCAACCTAATTAGACTTGAGATGGCAGACTTTAACGTCATCTTGGGGATAGACTGGCTGTCTCAACACTCTACAAAGTTGTTATGTGCATAGAAGAGGTTATCATTCAAGAATAAAGATGATATATAATTTAGTATTATTGGAAGTATGTTGCCTAGGAAGTGAAAGCTGATCCTCTCTATGCTAAGGGCGAAGAGATGTTTTGAAGAGAAATGAGTTGGAGATATGGTATCTGTGGCATACGTTACCAAAGAAGCACCACAGATGGAAGATACTGATGTGATGCATAAATTTTCTGATGTGTTTCCAGGAGAGTTACTTGGGTTACCATTTGATCATGTGACCAAGTTCGTCATCGACTTGTTACCAAGGACGATACTTGTGTCAAAGGCACCTATAGAGTAGCTCCTATGGAGTTGAAGGAACTGAGACTCAACTACAAGAGTTATTAGACAAGGGTTCTAATCAGCTAAGTATTGCATCACGGAGAGCGCCAACGCAACTCGTGAAGAAGAAGGACGGTAGTGTCAGATTATGTATAGACTACCGAGAACTAAACAAGCTCGCGATCAAGAATCAATATCTACAACCTCAGATCAATGACTTGTTTAACTAGTTGCATGGAGCAAAAGTATTTTCTAAGGTTGATCTTCGATCAAGATATCATCACCTGAAGAATTTAGACAGCGACATCTCGAAGATAGCTTTTAGAATCGGGATTGGCCAATTATGAGTTCTCAATTATGACGTTTGGATTAACCAATGCCCTTACATCTTTTATGGAGCTGATGAACTGGGTGTTTCATAACATGTTGGACACGTTGGTCATAGTTTTCATTAGATGATATTTTGATTTATTCCAAGAATGAAGCAACTCATACAACGGATCTTGGAGTAGCTCCACAACAGTTGAAAAGGGAAAAGCTTTATGCCAAGTCCAAGAAATATGAGACATGATTAAACAAAATGATCTTCTTAGATCACGTAGCATCATAAAAAGGGATTAAAGTGGACCCTATTAAGATAGAGGTAATCATATGGTGAGAAACACCTAAAGAGTATTGCGAAGATCAAAAGTTTCTTGGGTTTAGCTAGTTATTACTGACGATTTTGGAGAACCACTCTAAGATCGCAAAACCTCTTACCAAGCTAACCAGGAAGGGAGAGGAGTTTAATTTGACTGACAAGGGTGAAGAATATTTCTAGATTCTAAAGTAAGATTGATATCAGCTCCCATCTTGATCGTTCCGGCACCAGGGAAACCTTTTCCCCTATCCATCGGAGCTTTCGGATTGGATCTAGGATGCGGGTTGATGTAAGGTAAATAAGCGATTTCATATGCTTTAAGAAAACTGAAAGAGCATGAGAAGAGTTACCCAACTCATGATTGGAGTAAACAATTGTGATTCATGCAATCAAGACTTGGAGACATTATTTAAACGGAGAAGAATTTTAGATTAGATCGGATTACAAGTGTTTTATTTATCTCTTCATTAGAAAGAGTTGAACATGAGGATAAAGAGATGGTTAGGAATACTTGAAGGATTAAGACTGTGATATTCAATGTCACCCGAGCAAGGCTAATGTAGTAGCTAAGGCCTTAAGCAAAAAGGGAATTATGAAGTCCAAAGAAGGACCCAGTATAAATGCTGCCTTATGTTCCGCAGCAACAGATTCAGATTTGGAAGAAGAGTAACATATAATAGAAACTCGTGATGATCCAATTGAGTGAGAACTTAGGGATGAAGAAAAAGTAGTAATTTTGTTATATCTGTATATAAGAACGGTACAAGAAGATTTAGAGAAAGAAAAACCTAACCCTGACTTACTTTGGATGCGGAGACGGTACTCAGATACAGAGGTAGACTCTGAATACATGAAGGTAAAGACTCGGATATCATGAAGAGGATAAGGATAAGAGCCCATTGCACTCCATATTTAGGACATCCTGGAGTACCAATATGTATCATGACCTAAAGAGATAACAAATGTGGCTTAGTGCGTGTTCCAGTGTCTGAATTATCAGCAAGTAAAAGCTGAAAGACATGGACCACCATGGCTTATAATAAAAACTATCGGAGCCAGTCTGAAAGTGGAATTGCATTACAATGAATTATGTCACTGATTTACCACCGACTATCAGATCGATTGACGAAGTTAGGGTGATTGTTGATCGCCTTATGAAAATAGCTCATTCCATTGCAATACGACCTCGGTATGCTTTGGAGCGGCTAAATAAGCTATATATAGATAATATTGCCAGATTGAATGGTATGCATGAGAACTTAGTGTCGGTCAGAGGCTTATGCCTTATCTCGAAGTTATCCTCCCAGAAAATAATGGGGACAAAGTTGAAGTTTAGTATCGCACTTTACCTCAAACCGACGGACAGTCGGAGCGGACTATACAGATCCTAAGAGATACGCTCCGAGCTTGTAAAATTGATTTCAAGGAACTTGAGTTAAGAAGGTACCGCGAATTGAAGTTGCTATTAAGCTACCATGTAAATGTTACCTATGAAGCAGATACGATAGAAATGTCAAATTCCTTTCTTTTGGAATGAAGTTAGTGAATGAAGAGTTTTAAGACCTAAGTCAATTGCAGAAAACTGTCGAGTGGCAGACAAGATCAAAGAAAAAGGGGCCAAGACAGCTCAGGATTTTCAAGAGAGACACCAAGACCTCGAGTTCGCCGTAAGTGACAAAGTGTTTTTTTTTGAAGATATCACTTATGCATAGTTTGAAACGATTAGACAAGAAGGGAAAGTTATATTCTATATATGTGTCGAATCTTATAAACTTTGGAGAGACGTAGAAAAGTTGCATATCAATTAGCGTTACCGCTATCCATGTCTAGTGTGCATGATGTATTTTGTGTGTCTCTATTGAAGAAGTACATTGGAGATCTATATTAAAAGAATTAACCACAGAGTCACTAGATTAGATAGAATGTTTAACTATTGAAGTGGTACCAGCCTAGTTCACTAGTTGGAAGGTACAATGTTTCCAAAGCTAGGATAATTATTATATGAAGATAATCTGACGAAGACAAGACGTGAAGAAGATGGCATGGAAAGAAGAAGATGCAATGCGAAAATAGAATTCCCACCTATTGACTCTGAAGGAAATTCAAATTTTGAGGACAAAATTTATTTTAAGGATGGGGGAGTTGTAAGATCCGTACGTTCAAATTTCGAGGACGAAATTTCTTTTAAGGGTGGTAGAGTTGTAAGACCCACATGCCATGAACCCGGTCTAACCTTACATTTCGTGTCGTGACCCGTCTACATATCATGGTCGAGCCAAGTGGACCAAGTGTGTGAAGAAAAACTAAGACCCAATATGAAAATTTACTCAAAAATAGTCAAAATGAGGGTAGGGTCGCATGCCTAAACAGGCAGGTCCGACCCCCCCATCGACCCCCCCATCGACCCGTGACCAGGGGTCGCACGGGGTCTCGAATTGTCCGACCCCCCATCGACCCCCCATCGACCCACGATAATCGGTAAAAACAGCACGAACCGAAAATTAGGAAACTTTCCTAATTTCAATTGGAACCTTTCCTAAACTCAATTGGACTTATTTTGGGAGGTTTTACTGTATAAATAGGACATCCCTAAGCCTCTTTCACTCCTTTTACAACCCTAATTGGACTGAGAGAAAGAGAAGAGAAGGAAGAGAAGGAAAGTGGAGAAGAAGACCAAAGAGAAGGGATTCAGAGGAAGAAGCATACTTCTCAGGTATGGATACTATTTCCATGAATTTCTAAAGACCTTAGTGTAGATAATGAAGAGGGTATGATCTAAGAGAAACCCAAATCATCCATCCATGGTTAGGATTCAATGGAAACCATGGAGGAGATCATTGAAACCATGTAGGTGAATAAAGAATAGTTCTACACCATAGAACATGTATGGAATGGACTATAGAAGGAAGCCATAGGACCCAAACATGAAAGAATGAACGAAATTTGATATTCTCGACTCAAACCAATGGGGGTCGCACCTAGGGTCGATGGAACATCCGACCCTAGCATCGACCCCCAGCATTCGAGAAACCCAGGGAAGGGGTGGTCGCACCTAGGGTCGATGGAACATCCGACCCTAGCATCGACCACCAGTATTCGGGAAGTCCAGAATAGGGGTGGTCGCACCTAGGGTCGATGGAACCTTCGACCCTGGCATCGACCCTACTACAGGGGGTCACAGTATACTGCTACCCTAGCATCGACCCGTCCTGCTACCCCCAGTTAACAGCAAGTTGGAAAAATTAGAATAAAATCTAACTAAATTCTATCGACTTTGTTAGGTCTTCTAGCAATATAATATCAATATAAAGGTGATTCTTAAAGCTTGAAAGAGGATCTACTAGCAAGCTAAGGTGAGGAAACAAGACCTAAAATAATTGGTTAATAACAAATTATTTTTATTTCTTGAGTCCAATGCAATGCTTGATTCTATGCGAACATGCTTGTAATGTGCATTCAACATGTCATCCAATATTTCTATTTATTGTTCATGCATATTTACTTTATTGTTTATAACATGATAATGACCATGATGATAGGAATAGGCATGTGAATGTATGTGTGTGGTTGGTGTGCTTGATGCGAGCGAGTATCAGGGGGAGTGTCATAGGCCGGGCCTTAGCACTCTAGCTCTGTAAGACCCGTGTCAATCTAACCCGGTCTTACCACCTTGAACTAGGTTTACCCATCATGGTCGAGTCAAATGGACCAAGGGCATGAAGGAGATCGAGATCCCAGGTATCAAATCGACCCAAAAACACTTTATTTTAAGGGAGGGTCGCACACCCAGCTAAGCAGGGTCGGACCTCCCAAAACAGAAAGTCAGACCCTCAGTTTTGAAGGGAGGGTCGGACAGCTTAAGACCCTAGGGTCGACGGGATCATCGACCCTCCCATCAACCCTCGGTTTCTGCCGAATATAGAAATTAGGAAATTTCTATATTTTTCGATTGGGATTCTTTCCAAATCTCAATGGGACTTATTTAGGATGTTCCTAGTCTATTTAAAGGACGTCCCTAAGCCACTTTCACTCCTTTCACAACCCTAATCGAATTGAGAGAAAGAGAGGAGAAGGAAAGAGGAAGAAGAGAGGCAAGGAAGAGAACCTAGCAAAAAGGAGAAGAGTTATAGAGAAAGATTAATCTTCTCAGGTATGGATACTAATTCTATGAGTTTCTACAGACCTTAGGGTAGTAATTAATGAGAATGTGATCTCGGAGAAACCCAAACCATCCATCCATGGTTAGGTTTTCATGGAAAACCATAGGAGGATGCATGAAAACTATTTAGATGGATTATACATGGTTCTAGACCATGGAATGAATGTTGAATGAATGTAGGAAGCAAGCCATAGGACCCCAAACACGAAGAATGGATTTAAAAGTGGGAATTGGACCAGAGTGCACCAAGGGTCGTACCGAGGGTCGATGACCATCCAACCCTAGGTGTTTCTGACCATCGACCCTCAGCATTCGGGAAGTCCAGAAAGAGGGGAGGGTCGATAGACCCATCGACCCTAGCATCGACCCTAGCATCGACCCTCAGTTAACAGGATAGTTTTTAAATTCCGAATTAATTCTAATTAAATTCTATCAACTTTGTTAGGTCTTCTAGCAATATAATAACAGTATAAAGGTGATTTTAAAGCTTGGAAAAGTATCTTTTAGCAAGCTAAGGCGAGGAACCTTAACCCCAAACTAAATTGGTTAATAATAAACTGTTTTCTATTTCTTGAGTCCTATGCTATGCTTGATTCTATGCGAATATGTTTGTAATGTGCATACAGCATGCCATCCAATATTTCTATTACTTGTTCATGCATATTTATTTTATTGTTTATAACATGATGATGATGATGATGATAGGAATAGGCATGTGCTTGTATGTGTGTGGTTGATGTGCTTGATGTGAGCGAGAATCAGGGGAGGTGTGATGAGAACGTCAATAAACGTTAACCTTTGGCGGGTCTCAGCACTTTAACTCTATCTCTAACTCAAGTCTTGTGCATTGGCATCGTCCTATCACCATTACTTTAGCAGAACTATTATGTCGTAGAGTATCAGGGGAGGTGGTATCGATCCTTGTAGTCTCTGACTCTACCGGGGGGCCTTAGCTCTATCTCTATGGACATTCTGAGGGATGCTGGGGTGAGGCCTTGGATACACTGTTTGGCATTAGGATTGGTTAGTTGCGAGCCCAGTTTGCAGCCCTCGCCAACAGGGGCTTACGTGTTGGTATGACACTATACAGCAATAAACGTAACCTTTGTTATATATGGTTCATGATTGGGTGCATGTGAGTTGACGATAAACGTGATCTTCGGGTAACGTCACACACTCGTATATAAGGGCGGAGTCAATAAACGCGACCTTTGGCTACCTCAACCTTTCTATAGCATACTGCAAACTTATATACCAGACCAAAGATATAAATTGATTTTTTTTTTGCATGCATATGTAATGTTGCATTGTTTTGGCTACTCACTGAGCCGTGTTGTGTGCTCACCCCTCGACGTCGAATATTTTTAGTTGATGATGCAGGTTATACCGTTGAAGACTATGTGAATGCGTCTGCGTACGGGAACGTAGCGGCGATGGACGCTGGAGCTGAAGATGATACATGATACACACGACTCCTCTTGCGAGTGCAACTCGTGTGTATTTGATTAGATATTTTATAGGTTTCTTGTATTGCGTTTAATAAAGACTTGTATTTGATATTTAAATATTTATGTCACAGTTGGAAACAGAATAATTTGCTATTAAATTATTGATATCATCTTAGTTCTCAGTTCATTTATTTATAAGATTTCTGCTATTGTGTATTTACTCTGATTATGATTGTGGATGCGTGTAAGTTTGGATAACGCGGGGATAGCCTATTTGAGATCCTGGTTGAACCGTTGGTTATTTAGCGGTTCATCAAACCATTATGAACAGTGCGTAATTGGGGTTTGACAAGCTCTATCTCTAACTCAAGTCTTGTGCATTAGCATCGTCGTATCGCCATTACTTTAGCAGAACTATTACGTCGAAGAGTATCAGGGGAGGTGGTCTCGATCCTTGTAGTCTCTGACTTTATCGGGGGGCCTTAGCTCTATCTCTATGGGCGTTCTGAGGGATGCTGGGGTGAGGCCTTGGATACACTGTTTGGCATTAGGATTTGTTAGTTGCGAGTCCAGTTTGTAAGCCCTCGCCAGCAGGGGCTTACGTGTTGGTATGGCACTGTACAGCAATAAACGTTAACCTTTGTTGTACAATGTTCATGGTAGGGTGGATGGGGACAAAAATAAACGTTAACCTTTGGGCTGGCTTCCACACACTGTGTATAGAGGAGGGGTCAATAAATGTTAACCTTTGACCTCTAACCCTTTCTATAGGCAAACTATAAACCAGACCACAGATATGAATTGAACGCATGCATATGATTGTTGCATTGTTTTGTTTTCTCACTGAGCTCAAGTTGGAGAGCTGACCCTCGTGCACACAATTCTTTTGGTTTCTGATGTTGCATGTATTATGATTGAAAATTATGTCAACACGCCAACATATGAACATGTGGTGGCCGTGGTGAGCAAGCTGTGGAGGACGAAGATGGTCCGTTAAGCGAGCGTTTCAGCGGTGGATACGTTTAGTGTTTAGTTTTCGTATTTGGATATTGTAATATGTATTAAATTATGTTTTGGTTACTTGAAAATAAATGGAATTTTAATTATTTATCATGATTAAACCTCAGTTCATTATCTGTAAGACTTCCGCTATTTACTTTATTACCTCTGATTAATGTGGAATGTGTTTTGGTTTATCGTATGTGGGATAGCCTATTTGAGATCCTAGTTGAACCGTTGGTTTATTGATGGTTCATCACACCGTTCTGAATGGTGCGGAATTGGGGTGTGACAATTAATGAACGAACAATTATAAGCACTAAGTGTTGAAAGAAAACAAATAACCATTTCGTAATATGAAGTACAAAGAGTACGACAAAGTACAGTCCACAAGTCGGACAGTTACTCTGTTAACAAAAATAAATCAGATATAAATAAAAATAAAACTAAATCAGACTATGGTGGGGGGTTAGTACAGCTATTGAGGGACCATAACAACAGAATCAACCCAACACGGTTCCCCACCCGGTTACAGGGACGCCCATCCCTAACCAGGATTAGGGTGGATATCAGGGTCCCTATCAGGGTGCATACTATGGTGGGAATCAGGGAGCAAATCAGAGTGGCTACTCTCACCAACCACAATGGTATGGTCAGACAGGGTATGGACAAGCACCATATGGACAGGTCCCATATGGACAGAGTAGTCTTTCCAGAGCGGTAGATGGGTTTTTAAAGCTAAAGCCACCAACTTTTACAGGGAAGTCAGGGAAAACACTATGGCCAGCATAGTGGATAGCCGAGATGGAGAAGAACTTCCGCCTGCTGGAGTGTTTTGATGGGAAAAAAGTGTTATATGCTACCCACATGCTGAAGGAAGAGGCCAATGGATGGTGGAACTCAACCAGAGTGTATCTGGAGACAAAGCACCAAATAATCACTTGACCCATATTCAAGGAGGCCTTCTTTGAATAATATTTTCCCAAGAGTTTCCGCGATTAAATGGAGAGGGAGTTCCTTAATTTGCAGCAATCCCAATTGATAATAGAGGCATACCAACAGAAGTATGAGGAGTTATTATTTTTCGCTCCAACCAGTATGCAGGAGGAAGAAACTAAAACTCGATGTTTCACCATGGGTCTTTGGGGGGTCATAAGAGAACATGTGTTGGGGCGAGGGCTGAAGATCTATAATGAAGCTGTACAGGTGGCTCGAGTCATCGAAGCAAGCCAGAGAGATAGTTTCTTTGCATAGAATAGGGGTCTGAAGAGGCCTAACACTGAAGTCCAAGGCGGAAGAAGCAGCAGACCATACCATCCATTCAGGCCACCAGCTAACACAGTGCCTCCCAGACCTGCTCTTGCAATGAAACCATAGGCAATGGGGCAGAACCCTAATGTAAAGTGTTTTAATTGCCAACAGGTGGGACATTATGCCAGAACATGCCCACAACCAAAGAGGGAGCAGCAGCAAGGCAAGATATATGCTGTTACTACAGAGGAGGCAGCCGCATCACCAGATGTGGTTACAGGTATGATTCCATACTTACTCCTTAGCTACTGCATTAATTGTTGAGCATATAAACCTAAAGGAAAAATTAAAAACCTCAGGTGCAGTAAATATAGCAGGGGTACCCGCCAGAGTCCTATTTGACTTAAGGGCCACCCATTCCTTTGTGTTAGTATCATTCAGGAAGAGACTAGATCAATCCATCAAGACTTTGGAACCAAGTCTGTTAGTTCGGTAACCCATGGGAATGGAAGTGATATTAGAGGAGTATTATGGTCCATGCCCAGTACATATTGAAGGACGAGAGTTGGAAGCCAATTTAGTCCAGCTTGAGATGTCAGATTTCAATGTCATTATGGGAATGGACTGGTTATCTAAACATTCAGCAAACCTGTTATGTGCCGAGAACAAGTTAGTTTTCAAGGATAGGGACGGAATGGAATTCAACCTTAAAGGAACAAAGTTGCCCAGGAAGGGGAAGCTTATACTATCAGCCATAAAAGCAAGGAAGTGCTTAGAGAAAGGGGGAGTAGGATACCCCGTATCAGTGGTGGATGTGACCGCTGACTTGCCAAAAATAGAGGATATCAAAGTAGTACGGGAATTTCCTGATGTGCCAGAAGACCTACCCGGATTACCACCAGACAGGGCTACTGAGTTTGTGATAAACCTCCTATTAGGGGTAGCACCTGTGTCCAAGGCATCCTATAGGATGGCTCCCATAGAGTTGAAGGAATTGAAAACCCAGCTACAAGAATTATTAGACAAGGGATTTATAAGGCCAAGTATCTCACGTTGGGGAGCACCTGTGCTTTTTGTCAAGAAGAAGGATGGTAGCGTACGTCTTTGTATGGAGTATCGAGAGTTAAACAAGCTCACCATCAAGAACAGGTACCCACTGCCAAGAATAGATGATTTGTTTGATCAATTACAAGGTTCGAGTGTATTCTCAAAGATTAATCTGTGGTCAGGGTATCATCAACTCAAGATAAAGGAGGCTGACATTCCCAAGACAGCTTTCAGAACGAGGTATGGACACTATGAGTTCCTTGTAATGTCCTTTGGATTGACTAATGCACCTGCATCATTTATGAAGCTAATGAATCGAGTATTCCATGACATGTTGGATATGTTGGTTATCGTATTCATAGATGATATTTTAGTATACTCCAAGGACAAGGAGACACATACAATGCATTTAAGAGCAGCATTACAAAAACGAAGAAGAGAAAAGCTCTATGCAAAACTCAAGAAATATGAATTTTGGCTAGATGAAGTGGCCTTCCTAGGTCATGTGGTGTCTGCTGAAGGAATTAAGGTAGATCCCAGCAAAATTTCAGCAATAATAGGATGGGAGGCACCGAAGACAGTTGTTGAAATACGTAGCTTCCTGGGCTTAGCTGGATACTACAGAAGGTTTGTAGAGGATTATTCCAAGATTACCGTTCCACTGATCAGGTTAACCAAGAAGGGGGAGAAATTCGTATGGACTGAAGAATGTGAGAGATGCTTTCAGACACTGAAATCAAGACTGGTCTTAGCACCTATATTGACTATCCCTGCTCCAGGCCTTCCATTCACACTATACACAGATGCTTCAGGTTTGGGACTAGATTGTGTGCTGATGCAAAGAGAACAGGTGATAGTGTCACACCCCAATTTTGCACTATTCAGAGTGGTGTGATGAACCGCTAATAAAACAATGGTTCAACCAAGATCTCGAGTAGGCTATATCCATGTTATCCAAACTCCATACATCCATAATCATAATCAGAGTAAATACACAATAGCGGAAGTCTTATAATAAAATGAACTGAAAATCTATGTGATATTGAAATTTAAATAGCAAATTATTCTGTGTCAACTGAGACATAAATATTTAAATACCAAATACATGTCTTTAATAAATCCAAATAAATAAACCAAAAATCTAATCAAATACACATGAGTTGCACTCGCAAGAGACGTCATGTGTATCCACTTCATCTTCAGCTACCATCGCTGCAACGTTCCCGTACTCTGGAGCATTTACATAGTCTTCAATGGTAAAACCTGCATCATCAACTAAAAATATTCGACGTCGAGTGGTGAGCACACATCATGGCTCAGTGAGCAAATAAAACAATGCAACAATACATATGCATGCAATCAATTTATATCTTTGGTCTGGTTTATAGTTTGCACTGTGCTATAGAAAGGATAGGTGGCCGCCGCACCTCTATACACGAGTGTGTGGAAACGCCCAATGAAAACGGCACCATCGCCCCACAAGCACCCAGAATGGCACAATATACACCCCATGAAGAACGGTCATGGCTGTACCCGGTTGATACCATACCAACAAATAAAACCCTGCTGGCTAGGGTTGCAAGCTGGGCTCACAACTAACCAATCCTAATGCCAAAAAGTGTGTCCAAGGCCTCACCCCAGTATCCCTTAGAACATCCATAGAGATAGAGCTAAGGCCCCCCGGTAGAGTCAGAGACTACAAGGATCGAGACCACCTCCCCTGATACTCTACGACATAATAGTTCTGCTAAGGTAATGGCGATGCAACAACATCAATGGACATGACTTGAGTAGACAATGGCACAATATACACCCCATGAAGAACGGTCATGGTTGTACCGGTTGATACCATTCCTACCCGCACCATATACACTGGCCAAATACAAACATTCACATGCCTATTCCTATCATCATCATCATCATCATGTTATAACAGTAAAATAAATATGCATGAACAAATAATAGAAATATTGGATGACATGTTGAATGCACATACAAGCATGCACGCATAGAACTAATATGGCATTGGACTCAAGAAATAAAACAGTTTATTAATAACCAATTAGTTTAGGTCTTGTTCCCTCACCTTAGCTTGTTAATAGATCATCTTCCAAGCTTTAGAATCACCTTTATAATGTTATTATACGCTAGAAGACCTAACAAAGTCGATAGAATTTAATTAGAATTAATTCTGAATTTAAAAACCATTTTGTTAACTGAGGGTCGGAGGTAGGGTCGGAGTCATGATCGACCCTGGGTGCGACCCTCCCCAATCTGGACTTTCCGAACACTGAGGGTCGATCCTCAGGATCACCTAGGGTCGGATGGTCATCGACCCTCTGTGCGACCCTCGGTGGATCTTGGTCAATTTTCCTCCTTTTAGTCCATTCTTTGTGTTTGGGGTCCTATGGCTTTCTCCTACAGTCCATTCAATATTCATTCCATGGTCTAGAACCATGAATCATCCACCTATATAGCTTTCATGTAATCTCCCATAGTTTTCTATGAAAACCTAACCATGGATTGATGGTTTGGGTTTCTCCGAGATTATACTCTCATCATTACCTAACCTAAGGTCTATAGAAACTCATGGAATTAGTATCCATACCTGAGAAGAATACTCCTTCTCTGCAACTCTTCTCGTTTTGGCTAAATTATCTTCCTTGCTTCTCTTCTTCTTCTCTTCCTTCTCTTCTCTTTCTCTCAATTCAATTAGGGTTGTGAAAGGAGTGAAAGAGGCTTAGGAACGTCCTTTAAATAGAGTAGGAACATCCTAAAATAAGTCCCTTTGAGATTAGGAAAGAATCCAAATCGAAAATTAAGAAATTTTCTAATTTCAGTTTCGGCGGCAACTGAGGGTCGATGGGAGGGTCGATGTTCCCGTCGACCCTAGGTTTCTATGTTGTCTGACCCTCCCTTCAAAACTGAGGGTCTGACTTTCTGTCTTGGGGTGTCCGACCCTCCTTAGCTAGGTATGCGACCCTTCCCCTAATTTAAGTGTTTTTGGGTCGATTTAATACCTGGGATCTTGATCTCCTTCACGCCCCTAGTCCATTTGACTCGACCATGATGGGTAAACCTGGTTCAAGGTGATAAGACCGGGTTAGATTGACACGGGTCTTACAACTCCCCCCTACTTATAAAAATTTCGTCCTTGAAATTGTACGTACCTTCTGAATCAAATAAGTGAGGGTATTGCTTTCGCATAGCATTTTCTTCTTCCCATGTAACTTCTTCCATGTCTCTACTTTTCCATGTGACCTTAACATAATAGATATCTCGATTGCGTAGACATTGAACCTTTCGACTGGTGATTTCTGTTGGTGTTACTTCAAATGTCAAATCATCAGTCAATTTCGATAAATCTACTGTCAAAACATGCGTTGGATCCTTGACATACTTCTTCAATAGGGAAATATGAAATACGTTATGCACACTTGACATAGATGGTGGTAGTGCTAACTGATAAGCCACTTTCCCACGCTTAGTTAGAATCTCATATGGCCCGACATATCTTGGACTTAGTTTCCCTTTCTGTCCGAACCTTTTCAATCCTCGCATAGGTGATACCTTCAAAAATACTTTATCACCTACAGCGAACTCCAGATCTCTGCGTCGAGTATCTGCATATTGCTTCTGACGGTTCTGAGCTGTTCTCACTCTTTCCTTGATAATGTCGACCACTCGACAAGTCTCTTCAACAAATTCTGGTCCAACAATACTACGTTCTCCAACTTCATTCCAAAACAACGGAGTTCGACACTTCCTGCCATACAGTGCTTCATAAGGTGACATCTGTATAGTAGCCTGATAGCTATTGTTATAAGCCAACTCTATCAGTGGTAACTTTTCATCCCATGATCCTTTGAAATCAATTACACATGCTCGTAGCATATCTTCTAGAATCTGGATTGTACGCTCTGACTGTCCACCTGTCTGTGGGTGGAATGCAGTACTGAACTTTAATGTTGTACCCATAGCCTTTTGCAATCCTTCCCAAAACTTGAAAGTGAATCGTGGGTCTCTATCGGATACAATGCTCTCTGGTACACCGTGTAATCGAACGATATTATCCAAATACAGCTTTGCTAACCTTTCTAGAGTATACTGAGGTCGTATAGGTATGAAGCGAGCTGTTTTAGTTAGACGGTCCACAATCACCCAAACTGGGTGAACTACTCGAGGAGTCAGTGGTAATCCCGTGACGAAGTCCATAGTGATGCAATCCCATTTCCATGCTGGTTCCGGTAATGGCTGTAACAGTCCTGTGGGTCTTTGTCGTTCAGCCTTTACTTTCTGACAATTTAGGCATTGAGACACGAACTTAGCTACATCTGCTTTCATTCCTCTCCACCAATACAGTTTCTTTAAGTCATGATACATTTTTGTACTTCCCG
>JAMYWD010000025.1:0-30396 GCA_028583415.1 Protea cynaroides
TAAGTCTAGGCTTTGAGTTAGAGTTATCCTCAACTCATTCAAGTCTCGTTTCGATGAATATCATCTCGAACTCGAATCTAGGGTTTGACGGCAACTTAGGGTTTATTGGCCAATTTAGGGTTTTAGATCAATACCTACTTTGCATGGTATTGATCCACCCACACAACTAACACAGAATAAGAAGATGGATTCAAGCACTTACCGTTGACAGGCGTAGCGTGAGCTTCGTCAAATGATAATGGCGGCACCTCCTTCTTCTTCCTAGCTCCTTCTCTTTTCCAAGCTCTTTCTCTTCTCTAGGGTTTGTGAGAGACAATGGAAAGGATTTGAGGAGGCTTAAGGGTGTATTTATAGGCTAGAAATAGGGTTTAGTAACCCTACTAGGATTAGGAAACTTCTAGGATTCGAAATCGGAAAGCGGGACCCGCGAGACCAATTTCCAAATTCCCTTTACATAGCTTGTGCGGGCCATACCGGTCGATCGGTACCAAGACCGGTACCATCAACCGGTATACCTAAACTCGGATATAATTGGTCGACTTTGGTCCGATTTTGTACCTGTTTGTTATCCGCTTGCCCCGTCTCGCTCGGTGATGATCGGAAGACCTGTCACGACACAAAACCAAGGTTTAGACCGGGTTTTCAGAGTGCGGGTCTTACATGGATACTATTTCCATGAATTTCTAAAGACCTTAGTGTAGATAATGAAGAGGGTATGATCTAAGAGAAACCCAAATCATCAATCCATGGTTAGGTTTCAATGGAAACCATGGAGGAGAACAATGAAACCATGTAGGTGAATAAATAATAGTTCTACACCATAGAACAGGTATGGAATGGACTACAAAAGGAAGCCATAAGACCCAAACAAGAAAGAATGAACGAAATTTGATATTCTCGACTCAAACCATAGGGGGTCGCACCTAGGGTCGATGGAACATCCGACCCTAGCATCGACCCCCAACATTTGGGAAACCCAGGAAAGGGGTGGTTGCATTTAGGGTTGATGGAACATCCGACCCTAGCATCGACCCCTAGTATTCGGGAAGTCCAGAATAGGGGTGGTTGCACCCAGGGTCGATGGAACCTTCGACCCTGGCATCGACCCTACGGGGGGGTCGCAGATATCTTTGCTACCCTAGCATCGACCCGTCCTGCTACCCCCAGTTAATAGTAAATTAAAAAAATTAGAATAAATTCTAATTAAATTCTATTGACTTTGTTAGGTCTTCTAACGATATAATATTGATATAAATGTGATTCTTAAGGCTTGAAAGAAGACCTACAAACAAGCAAAGGTGAGGGAACAAGACCGAAACTAATTGGTTAACAATAAACTGTTTTATTCTTGAGTCCAATGCCATGATTGATTTTATGTGTGTATGTTGTTATGTGCATTTAACATGTCATCCAATATTTCTATTATTACTGTTCATGCATATTTAATTATTGTTTATAATATAATGATGATGATGATGATAAGAATAAGCATGTGGATGTATGTGTGTGGTTGGTGTGCTTGATGCGAGCGAGTATCAGGGGGAGGTATCATAGGCGGGGCCTCAACACTCTAGCTCTATCTCTAACTCAAGTCTTGTGCACTGACATCGTCGTATCGCCATTACCTTAGCAGAACTATTACGTCATAGGGTATGAGGGGAGGTGGTCTCGGACCGTGTAGTCTCTGACTCTATCGGGGGGCCTTAGCCCTATCTCTATGGATGTATTGAGGGATGCTGGGGTGAGGCCTTGGATACACTGATTAGCATTAGGATTGGTTAGTTGCGAGCCCAGTTTGTGAGCCCTCGCCAGCAGGGGCTTACGTGTTGGTATGGGCAACGGGTACAGCAATAAACGTGACCTTTGTGTGTACATTGTCCATGATTGGGTGCATGTGAGTCGGCAATAAACGTTACCTTTGGACGGCTTCACACACTCGTGTATAGAGGTGCGACGTAAATAAATGTGACCTTTGGCCACCTATCCTTTCTATAGCACATTGTAAACTTATTTACCAGACCAAAGATATGAATTGAATGCATGCATATGTTTGTTGCATTGTTTTGTTTTCTCACTGAGCTCAAGTTGGAGAGCTGACCCTCACGCGCGTAATTCTTTTTAGTTTCTAATGTTGCAGGTACTATGATTGAAGATTATGTCGACACGCCAGCATATGAACAAGTGGCGGCTATGATGAGCAAGCTGTGGAGGATGAACATGGTTCGTTAAGCGAGCGTTTCAACGGTGGATACGTTTAGTGTTTAGTTTTCGTATTTGGATACTGTAATATGTATTAAATTATGTTTTGGTTACTTGAAAATAAATAGAATATTAATTATTTATCACGATTAAACCTCAGTTCATTATCTGTAAGACTTTCGCTATTTACTTTATTACCTTTGATCAATGTGGAATATGTTTTGGTTTATCATATGTGGGATAGCCTATTCGAGATCCTGGTTGAACCGTTAGATTATTGACAGTTCATCACACCATTCTGGTTGGTGCAGAATGGGGTGTGACAACTTGGTATCAGAGCTCTCTCAGGCCTTTCCATGAAACCTGAATACTTTCACTAGAGTCCATGAACTGAGTTAGGATAAATTAAAAGCTTTAATACAAACACACAATAAGCACCTGTGTTGGTGTGAGGACAATGGAAAACCGATGATCCTCCTCCTCGGGATGGAATGTGGTATCCGTATCGATGAAGATCGATTATACTGTTGGAGTCGCCACCTAGATTAAGGTTTAGGACCTCTAAAAATGTAGTCTCACTCTAAGGTAAGACTTCTATTGACTCGTGACCCAATGTATCAGTTCTTTAATCTGCAAGAGATCGGGTAAGTATTCAGGGTACGGTTACGGGAAGGTGTTAGGCACCCAAACCGCCCGATCAATATCGGCCTCCTAAACTTTCTTTAAATTCTAATTTTGACTGTGCTTGGTCAACTGGATGACTAGGGTTCAATGGGGGATGTCCTAAACCAAGTTGCTAAGTTATTCTAACCTAGGGTTCAGCCAATCATGTTTTAAAGTAAATAAACAAGCAAATGTAATGTACAATATTATACAGTGAACCGAACCAAAGATGGTTTGGTCTTGGACTGAATCTGAGACGTGTAAGACATCTCAAACTGCCTACGTATTCCAATCCTGGAAATCAAGTCCAAAAACATAGTTCGAAAATGGGTTGTGTGATTAAAGATTATGGAAGTGATTTATGCATGTGCTTCAATTAGATTTTTTTGTTCAAGTTGAAGTTTATGCTAGATGTATGATTGATGGGTGGCTTTGTACCGTATTTGGGATTCCCAAATTGCCTACGTATTCTAGGGTTTGCCCTAGAAATCAGGTACGACGTAGTTCGAAAGGGTTTTGTGAGAGTCGGATTTGGAATGTGTACCAAATTCCTTTCATTTTTGTCAATAGGATCTAGGGATGAGACCTAAATTCCTACCATTTTTATTTGGGATGTGTACCAAATTATTTCTATTTTTGTTAATAGGATCTAGGGATGAGACCTAAATTCCTATCATTTTTATTTGGGATGTATACCAAATTCTTTCTATTTTTGTCAATAGGATCTAGGGATGAGACCTAAATTCCTACCATTTTTATTTGGGATGTGTACCAAATTATTTCTATTTTTTTTCAATAGGATATAGGGATGAGACCTAAATTCCTACCATTTTTATTTGGGATATGTACCAAATTCTTTCATTTTTGTCAATAGGATCTAGGGATGAGACCTAAATTCCTACCATTTTTATTGTTTCCATTCTTAGGTTTTTAGGGTTTCCTATCCCTTTTCATTGTGATTTTCATTTTTTAGGGTTTCATACCCTAATTATTCTCTTTATTCTAGGGTTTATTTTTGTAAGACCCGTACTCCGTAAATCCGGTCTAAACCTTGGTTTTATGTCGTGACAGGTCTTCCGATCATCACCGGGCCAGACGGGACAAGCGGATGACAATCAGGTATGAAATCGGACCAAAGACAATCGAATCAACATGATTTTATGTTGACCGGTCGATGGTACCGGTCTTGGTACCGGTCGACCGGTCAGGTCTGCGCAGCTAAGTGTGGAAATCCGGAAATTGACTTCTGAGGGTCCCACTTTCCTGATTTCGAATCCTAGGACTTTTCTAATCTTAGTAGGGTTACTAAACCCTAATTCTAACCTATAAATACACCCTTAAACCTCCTCAAATCCTTTCCATTGTCTCTAGCAAACTCTAGAGAAGAGAAGGAGGTTGGAAAAGAGAAGGAGCTATGAAGAAGAAGAAGGTGCCACCATTGCCGTTCGACGAGGCTCACTCTACGCTAGTCAACGGTAAGTGTTTTAACCATTCTTCTAACCCTATGACTCTAGAATAGTTGTGTGGGTGGATCAATACCATGCAAAGTAGGTATTGATCTAAAACCCTAATTAGACCTTAAACCCTAAGTTGCCGTCAAACCCTAGATTCGAGTTCCGAGATGATATTCATCGAAACTAGACTCGAATGAGTTGGAGATAACTCTAACTCAAAGATTAGACTTAGAATGGATAGGAGAAACCTTAGAAATCCATGGAGGTTGATCGACGGTAGTCGAAAAACCCATGTATGGTCTTCCGGAGACATACCGGTCGACTATACCGGTTGCACATAGTGCAACCGGTATGTTGCCACAGGTATCCCTCGGGAGGCTGGTCTGTGGGGGGACCGGCTGACCATACCGGTCGCCGGTCTTCCCCCACGCAGCTGCGACCGGTACATGCCACCGGTTAGCTCTGTGAGGGTATTTTGTAATCTTTGTTGGTTTTCGACCAACATGAAACCCTAAGCAATATATTCTAATGAAACCCTAATAACATTGTAGGACTTTGTGACTTTTCGTTTGGATCTTGCGACGTGGAGCAAGCTATCAAACGAGCGTCAGGTAAGGGAATCTGACCTAAACCTAATAATTAATGGACAATAAGTTATTGTTAATCACCTGAATATCTATGATGTGATGTTTGTGCATATTCACATGCCATCCTTTACTTTCAGTTATTATTATTGTTCATGCATTGATAGGATGTGATTGTTAGGCATGTGGTTGTTTTCATTAGTGTGTGGAGTGGGGCATGGGCCTGGGATCGCTCCTCACATTAGCACCTTTTTGTAGTATTCTGTCTTAACATGCTTGGTACGGGTGGGGCATCAAGGGAAGGTCGTGGTACGGTGGTCTCCGATGTTGATGCTGGCCTGGCCATGGTTATGTGGCATTGTGGTCTCCGAGGTGGACGCTGACTTGTCCACGATGCTTTAGCTCTATCTCTTTGCCGTAGGGAGTTATGTTGGGATAGGGTCTACCTGCGTTATTGTTTCTATCCTAGTGGGTTAGTTGCGGATAGGGCATCAGGGGAGGTGTGGGAATGCCTTAGCTATATCTCTATGCCGTAGACGGCTATGCTGGGATAGAGCATACATTGATGACATATAAGATTGGTTAATTGCGAGCCCAGTTTGAGAGCCCTGGCCAGTAGGGGCTTAGGTACTGGTATGGGTAGAGCATCAGGGGAGGTACGGGGGTATCTTAGCTCTATCTCTATTCCATGATGGGTGCATGTGGGCCAATGGAGGTGTGATCCATGAGGTGCTACACACTCGTGTATAGAGGTGCGGGGGCCACCAAACCTTTCTATAGCACATTGCAAACTTAAAACCGGACCACAACATAAAATGATTGTTACTCATGCATAATATTGTGAAACTGTCTGATTGTCTTACTGAGCTAAGTTGTGAGCTCACCCTTTGTATATACATTGTTTTTAGATTCTGATGCAAGTTACACGGTGGATGACTACATGAACGCTCCGACGTATGGAGGTGTAGCTTCTCGGATGTGCAAGCGAGAGAGGACGAGCATGACGCTTCATGCGAGTGCCCTTCTGCGTGTACCTTTGATCGGATTTTATTTATTTCTTTCAGTTATTTTCGGTTGGATTAAATGGATGTACGGATATTATTTTATGTGTTTGAATTTGGATAATTGGATATTTATTTAAATTATCAATAGATACTCAATTCATTCTATTTAAAGTCTTCCGCTGTATATTTATATTCTGATTGTGGTTATGTGTAATGGTTTGTATGAGTGGACACGGCCTATTCGAGATCCTGGTGTGAACCGTTGGTTCAATGACGGTTCACTCACACCATTCTGGTTGGATCAGAATTGGGGTGTGACAACTTGGTATCAGAGCTTTCGGGCTCTGTCCAACAAACCATATTGCACCTAACTAAGTCGATGAACTGAGTTAGGAAATATTAAAAATTTTAATACAAACACACCCTAAGCATTGTTTGATACCTGAGACTGATTAAGAAAGAGAATAATGTACTATTCTAAATATGAAACTTAACATGTGTACATACACTAGTTAGGTGAAACATAAATCTTTCATTAAATAAGAAAAGTGTAGCAATTGAAATAGTGCTACAGGGTACAGTCCACAAACCGGACAGTTACCCTGTATTATAAACCGTCTGAAGAAAGTGAAAGTAAATCATGGGGTGGGGGGCCTAGGAGGAATAGGGTCTGCTATATCATAATCTCGCTCGTAAGCGACCCTAAGCCAATACACCTGGTCCTGAGTCACCCGTAGGCTACGAGCCAGACGTCCCAACTCCTGACCCATCTCTCGCTGAGACTCTAGGATGACCCTCTGGGTGTCCCTGATCTCAGTAAACATACTCAACACCGGGTCTGGGGAAGGATGAGACGGTCCGGCGGTAGAGGTGGATGGTGGTGCTGCAGGTGTAGGCTGTGGAGTTGACACTGGTACACCCTCGGCTCTATCCTCGTCATCATCGCGCTCGAGCTCGGCTGCATAGGCCGCATTGGCTGCTGCGCCGCTGCCTCCGCGGCCGCTACCCTCCCAAGTGGGCGAGGGCGAGCCTCCAACTCATCATCGCTAACAAAGCATCAACCATCTGTATCCTCTGAATGGCGTCTCAATCTATGTCGGAGGTCATAGTATCCTCAACGGTCACCTCGCCTCTCATGCTCACGCCCAGGCGACGTAGCAGGAAGGTAATAAGACGACCGTATGGAAGGTTACTGGCCTGATCGGCCAGGGTCGCCTGATGCATGGTCCTGATGATAAGGTAAGGGAGAGAGACCCGCTCCCGGTCGCGACACAATAAGTAATGTACCGAGTGAGCTGGGATAACTCACTATAATGGCCGCTCGGGACACGATGTTGTGTTGAATGATGCGACCGTATACCCGAGGTACAGTCTCAACCTAGCCGCCTTCATGGGAGCTCCGGGGGTTTAGTATCCGATCCGCTATCTCTTGGCACATATCCTCGGTCCGATAGCCCTTCGCTTTGGGAGGGCAATATACTAGGTCTCCATCATTAGGAACCCCTAGAAGGTCGGCCAGCTGGTGGGTGTTGAATGAAATGGGGACACCCCTGACATAGCTAGTGATGCGCAAATCCCTACCTTGGTTGGGATCGTTAACATCTCCGTGCAGCTCCAGGTTAGCATAAAAATGCTTAACCAGATTGGGACGGGTGGTATCGGTGTAGGATATTACCGGTACCCACCCGAGCGCATTGAAAGCGGCTCGCACGTCGAATCTCTCCAGCTGATCCAGGTTAACCCGGCGTCTAGATTCAATGCTCTTATTGTCAAACCACGGGAATCGAGCCCCGTGCTTCTACGAAACGAAACCGGTGCTCGTCAAGTTGGGGAACCGGTGGCTGGGGAGCACGTGAGCTCGAGCCGTGAGGACGTTTCCCAAGAGCACGTCGGGGAGCCATTTTAAACTGTAAAACAAAAGAAAACAAGAAGAAAATGTTAGAATTTTTTTAAAATTTCGGCAGCATAACAATAGTAAATTGGGAAAAAACCCTCAAACTCACCCAAAAACATGGGGAGGAGGACTTACGTAACCCCCACACTCTTCCACAAGCCAATCACAAGCATTTACAATAAGAAATTTCAAGAAATTTAAGAAAAATCAGAAATTTCGAATTTTTTGAAAAACCTAGGTCAAAACATGTAAAAATTTGATTTTTATGAAAACCGTTCGGTGAAACCCCAAATTGATTGAGGGCTTTTGCTCTTGGGGGTCCCCTAAACCCTTTCCAAGCCGAAGGAAAAGAGTTCCTACGGTTGAAACATCTCAATCAATGAAAAACCTAAAATTCTACATATAGACGATATGAAAAATATCTAAAAAACATGAGTGAGAAGGAAGGGGCTTACCCGAGACGATGTTCTATGCTTTGAACGGAAGAAATCGGCTTCGAAGGTCACCGGTCGGACTGTAGCAACTCCGAACCCAGAGAAGAATCACCACCGGAAAGAAGGAAGAAAGAAAAAGTGAGAAAATTCTCACTTTTTTGCGATTTTAAAGCCAATTTTGGGCATACCGGTCGACGGTTTTGCCTATACCGGTCGACCGGTATCTCCCCAGGTGTGCGACCGCTATGTCTCGGTCAGAATTCTAATTCTGACCGATCGACTATACCGGTCGCAACACTGTATACAGGGTGTCGACCGGTATGTTGCGACCGGTCAACACTGTTTAGCCGAAAAAAAAAAAAATTTTTTTTTTTTTTAAAAATTGTGTAATTTAAGTACTTCTTTTTGTGATCTGTTTCGCCTTATATTGTTCAAGACTAACACCACTATTGCTTCATATCTCATGTGTTGTGTCTTCTTCTCGGATTCAAACGAAATAGTCCGAGATGGTGGGCGGAAACGGTCGTAGGGGTCGGAAGCGTCACCGGGCCGGGATGCGCCCTCGAGGAGGAAGAACAGGGTTGAACAAGGCCATGTTAGAGAGCCAAGTCCGGCAGTGGAGGAGGAACAGGTTCCGGAAGTACCGACAAATTTACACGGCCCACCTCACGGGAATTACGAGACCATTGTTACCAACCTGGTTTATCAGATGCAAGCTCAGCAGAAAGAATTACTGAACGAGATACTAAAGATGTTCAGGCCACCGGGTTCTGTTCCCACTAGAGGTACGCCTGAGTCTGGAGAGAAAAATACTTCACAGCCGATGCAAGGTAGCCCACGGCCGATGGGCCAAGCTCAGAACGTACTACCACCGCATCAGTTTTCGCGCCTTCGTGCACCGGGAGCCTATCCGTATCCACCACCATGGTACGGAATGAACACTTTCGGGGACAGCATGATCCGAGCAGAGCGGTGGATAGATTCCTAAAGTTGAAGCCTTCATCGTTCACCGGTAAGACAGGGAGACCATTGTGGCCAGCACAGTGGGTTGCAGAGATGGAGAAAAACTTCCGACTGATGATCTGTACAGAGGAGGAAAAGGTTTTATTTGGCACTCATATGCTGAAAGAAGACGCAAATGCTTGGTGGAATTCTACACGGGCATATCTAGAGACTAGGTATACACTGGTGGATTGGGAAGGGTTTAAAGTTGACTTCTTCGATAAATATTTTCCGAAGAGTTTCAGAGATCAAATGGAGAAGGAGTTCCTCAATCTACAACAATCTCTGTCGACCGTGGATGCTTATCTGCAGAGGTACGAAGAGCTATTCTTCTTCGCACCGAAAAGTATGCAAGAGGAAGAGACCAAGACACGTAGGTTCACCATGGGACTACGTGGAAGCATCAGAGAGCACATCTTGGGTCTGGAGAAGAAGATCTATAATGAGGCTGTGCAGGTTGCGAGGGTGATAGAGTCCAGTCAGAGGGACAGCTTCTTCGCTCAGAACAGGGGAGTGAAGAGACCCGCTATTGAGAGTTCGGGTGGCGGTAACAATAGACCCTTCCGCCCATACAGGGCTCAGACCGCTACAGTGCCTGCAAGGAACAATACGGCACCACCTGTGCCACCGAATGCTGGATTCAACCCAAATATCAAGTGTTTCAACTGCCAGTAAGTAGGTCATATTGCAAGGACCTGCACTCTACCTAAGAAGCAACCTCCCCAGCAAGGAAGAGTTTATGCGGTCACCACTGAAGAGGCAGCTGCATCACCTGATGTGGTCACTGGTATGACTCTATCCCTTACTATTTGGCTTATTATTCTCGTTTGTGTGTATGCGCATGTAGAACTAAGGGATGATAAAAATTCCAAGAATTGTAAATGTAGCTGGTATACCTGCCAGAGTACTATTTGACTCTGGGGCCACGCACTCCTTTGTTTCTATTTCTTTTGGGAAGCGAATGGAGTTACCAATCAAGCACTTGAACCCAAGCTTGATAGTTCGCTCTCCACTAGGAGTCGAAGTGGCTTTGACCGAATATTATGGACCATGTACTGTATGTATTGAGGGCCGAGACTTAGAAGCAAGCCTAGTACTACTCGAGATGGCAGACTTTGATGTCATCTTGGAAATGGAATGGCTAGGCCATCATTCGGCCATCCTATTATGTGGTGAAAGGAAGCTTGTGCTTACTGACAAAAAAGGGAAAGGAATATAGCTTTACTGGGATCAGGCTATCTAGGAAGCGGAAGCTGATTCTCTCCGCCCTAAAAGCTAAGAGATGCTTAGAGAAGGGGGGAGTGGGGTACCTAGTATCGGTAGTTGATATCACGGCGGAGTCACACAAGATGGAAGATATAGATGTGGTTCGACAGTTCCTAGATGTATTTCTAGAGGAGCTTCCAGGTCTACCATCGGACAGGGCTACAGAGTTTGTAATAGACCTTATGCCAGGTTCGGCGTCGGTGTCCAAAGCACCATACAGGATGACCCCTACCGAGTTAAAGGAGTTGAAGACCCAGTTACAAGAATTGTTGGATAAGGGTTTCATACGACCTAGCATATCGCCTTGGGGAGCACCGGTATTATTCGTCAAGAAGAAGGACGGAAGTGTAAGGCTATGCATTGACTACCGTGAACTGAACAAGTTGACTATCAAGAATCGGTATCCTTTGCCTAGGATCGATGATTTGTTCGATCAGCTGCAGGGTGCAAAGGTTTTCTCGAAGATTGATCTCCGATCGGGGTATCACCAATTGAAGATCAAGGCCGGAGATATTTTTGAAGACTGCTTTCAGGACGAGGTATGGGCATTATGAGTTTCTAGTTATGTCTTTCGGGTTGACCAATGCTCCAGCGTCGTTTATGGAACTGATGAACCGAGTGTTTCATGATATGTTGGACACTTCGGTCATCGTATTCATCGATGACATATTGATCTACTCTAAGGACATGGAGACTCATACAGCACACTTGAGGGCAGCCCTACAACGGCTGAGACAGGAGAAGCTTTATGCTAAGTTCAAGAAGTGTGAGTTTTGGCTGAAGGAAGTGGCTTTCTTGGGCCATGTTGTATCTGAAGACGGTATCAAGGTTGATCCAAGTAAGATAGCTGATATAGTAGGATGGAAAGCACCAAAATCTGTTGCGGAGATTCATAGTTTCCTTGGGTTGGCTGGTTATTATAGAAGATTCGTGGAAGATTACTCCAGGATCGCTGTTTCACTCACCAGATTGACCAAGAAGGGAGAGAAATTCATATGGACAGATGGGTGTGAAAAATGCTTTCAGACTTTGAAGTCAAGACTAGTCTCTGCACCTATCTTGACCATCCCAGAACCAAGCGTACCGTTTACTTTATATACGGCTACTTCAGGGTTGGGTGTTGGGTGTGTATTAATGCAAGGGGAACAGGTGATTGCTTACGCATCAAGACAGTTAAAGGAGCATGAGAAGAACTATCCTACTCATGACTTGGAGCTAGCAGCGGTTATACATGCAATCAAGACTTGGAGACACTACTTGTATGGTGAGAAGTTTTAGATCAAGTCAGATCACAAGAGCTTAACTTATCTTTTCACTCAGAAGGATCTGAATATGAGACAGAGGAGATGGCTGGAATTGTTGAAAGATTATGATTGTGACATCCAGTACCATCCGGGTAAAGCAAATGTGGTGGCCGACGCCTTAAGCAGAAAGTGGGCATCGAAACCTGAGGCAGGACCAAGTACAAATGCTGCATTATGTGCCGCAGCCTCAAGTTCAATCAAAGGTGATGAAGAGTATATTATAGATATTGCAGAAGATCCAGTTGAGCAAGGCTTAATCATAAGTTCACCATGATGTTCGCAGCTTTGAAGATCTCGCCGGATCTAGTTGATGAAGTCAAGGTAGCAATCCTACAGGATCCTCATCTCAAGACAGTGCAAGAAGACTTAGAGAAGGGTACGAGCAATCCTGACTTTACCTTGGATTTAGACAAGGTACTCAGGTATCGTGGACGGTTGTGTATACCTGAGAGTGAAGACTGCAATATCAGAGATCGAGTTATGACTGAAGCTCATTACACTCCATATTCGGTACATCCAGGAAGTACCAAAATGTATCATGATTTAAGAAGACTATATTGGTGGAGGGGTATGAAAGCGGATATAGCTCGTTTCGTATTCCAGTGTATGAATTGTCAACAAGTTAAAGCGGAAAGGCAGAGACCCGCAGGTTTACTATAACCATTATCGGAACCTGCATGGAAGTGGGATTGTATTACTATGGATTTCGTCACTGGCTTACCTTTGACACCAAGGTCAGTGGATGCAGTTTGGGTAATAGTTGATCGACTCACCAAGACAGCTCGATTTATTGCGATCAGACCTCAGTATACCATGGAGAAACTGGCCAAGTTATATGTTGATAATATAGTCAGACTTCATGGCGTTTCAGAGAGTATAGTATCTGACAGAGATCCCCGTTTTACATCAAAGTTCTGGGAAGGATTACAGAAAGCTATGGGAACGAAGTTGAAGTTCAGTACAACTTTTCACCCTCAGACAGACGGACAGTCAGAACGAACTATTCAAATTTTAGAAGATATGCTCCGAGCTTGTGCAATAGATTTCAAGGGAGCTTGGGATGAGAAACTATCACTTATCGAGTTTGCTTATAACAACAGTTACCAGGCTACAATTCAGATGGCCCCATATGAAGCACTCTATGGGAAGAAGTGTCGTACACCTCTATTATGGAACGAAGTGGGAGAAAGAAGAATTGTAGGTTCGGAGTTCGTTGAAGAAACTTGCCGAGTGATTGATCAGATCAAGGAGAGAGTAAAGATAGCTCAAGTTCGACAGAAGCACTATGCGGATAATCGACGTCGAGATCTGGAGTTTGCAGTGGGTGACAAAGTATTCTTGAAGGTGTCACCGGTGCGAGGCCTGAAACAGTTTGGTAAGAAGGGGAAGCTTTGCCCCAGGTATGTGGGACCGTATGAGATATTGACCCGATGTGGTAATGTAGCATATCAATTGGCTCTACCACCATCTATGTCTAGTGTTTATAATGTGTTCCATGTATCATTACTGAAGAAGTATGTCAGATATCCATCGCACATCTTGACCGCTGATCCCCCAGACTTGACTGAAGACTTAACATTCGAAGTGATGCCTGTGATGCTCTCAAGTCGAAAAGTTCAGCAACTTCGAACCAAGGATATCCATTATGTGAAGGTGCATTGGAGAAGCCAAAATGTGGAGGAAATTACTTGGGAAGAGGAGAGCGCAATGAGGAAGGAGTACCCTAACCTTTTCAACCATCAAGGTATGTTCAAATTTCGGGGCCAAAATTTCTTTTAAGGGTGGGGGAGTTGTGAAACCTACATGCAAATTTCGGGACGAAATTTCTTTTAAGGGTGGGGGAGTTGTAAGACCCGTACTCCATAAACCCGGTCTAAACCTTGGTTTTGTGTCGTGATAGGTCTTCCGATCATCACCGGGCCAGACGGGACGAGCGGATGACAAACAGGTATGAAATCGGACCAAAGACGATCGAATCAACATGATTTTATGTTGACCGGTCGATGGTACCGGTCTTGGTACTGGTCGACCGGTCAGGTCTGCGCAGCTAAGTGTGAAAATCCGGAAATTGACTTCTGAGGGTCCCACTTTCTTGATTTCGAATCAAAGACTTTCCTAATCCTAATAGGGTTACTAAACCCTAATTCTAGCCTATAAATACACCCTTAAACCTCCTCAAATCCTTTCCATTGTCTCTAGTCATTCTTCTTACCCTATGACTCTAGGATAGTTGTGTGGGTGGATCAATACCATGCAAAGTAGGTATTGATCTAAAACCCTAATTGGACCTTAAACCCTAAGTTGCCGTCAAACCCTAGATTCGAGTTCCGAGATGATATTCATCGAAACTAGACTCGAATGAGTTGGGGATAACTCTAACTCAAAGATTAGACTTATAATGGATAGGAGAAACCTTAGAAATCCATGGAGGTTGATCGACGGCAGTCGAAAAACCCATGTATGGTCTTCCAGAGACATACCGGTCGACTATACCGGTTGTACATAGTGCGACCGGTATGTTGCCACCGGTATCCCTCGGGAGGCTGGTCTGTGGGGACCGGCTGACCATACCGGTCGCTTGTCTTCCCCACAGAGCTGCGACCGGTACATGCCACCGGTCAGCTCTATGAGGGTATTTTGTAATCTTTGTTGGTTTCCGACCAACATGAAACCCTAAGCAATATATTCTATTGAAACCCTAATAACATTGTAGGACTTTGTGACTTTCCGTTTGGATCTTGCGACGTGGAACAAGCTATCAAACGAGCGTCAGGTAAGGGAATCTGACCTAAACCTAATAATTAATGGACAATAAGTTGTTGTTAATCACCTGAATATCTATGATGTGATGTTTGTGCATATTCACATGCCATCCTTTACTTTCAGTTATTATTATTGCTCATGCATTGATAGGATGTGATTGTTAGGCATGTGGTTGTTTTCGTTAGTGTGTGGAGTGGGGCATGGGCATGGGATCGCTCCTCACACTAGCACCTTTTTGTAGTATTCTGTCTTAACATGCTTGGTACGAGTGGGGCATCAGGGGAAGGTCGTGGTACGGTGGTCTCCGATGTTGATGTTGGCCCTGGCCATGGTTATGTGGCATTGTGGTCTCCGAGGTCGACGTTGGCTTGTCCACGATGCTTTAGCTCTATCTCTATGCCGTAGGGAGTTATGTTGGGATAGGGTCTGCCTGCGTTATTGTTTCTATCCTAGTGGGTTAGTTACGGATAGGGCATCAGGGGAGGTGTGGGAATGCCTTAGCTCTATCTCTATGCCGTAGACGGGCTGGCTTGGGATAGAGCATACATTGATGACATATAGGATTGGTTAGTTACGAGCCCGGGTTCTGAGCCCCGGCCGTAGGGGCTTAGGTACCGGTATGGGTAGAGCATCAGGGGAGGTACGGGGGTATCTTAGCTCTATCTCTATTCCATGATGGGTGCATGTGGGCCAATGGAGGTGTGTCCATGAGGTGCCACACACTCGTGTATAGAGGTGCGGGGGCCACCAAACCTTTCTATAGCACATTGCAAACTTAAAGCCAGACCACAACATAAAATGATTGTTACTCATGCATAATATTGTGAAACTGTCTGATTGTCTTACTGAGCTAAGTTGTGAACTCACCCTTTGTATATACATTGTTTTTAGATTCTGATGCAGGTTACACGGTGGATGACTACATGAACGCTCTGGCGTATGGAGGTGTAGCTGCTCTGGATGTGCAAGCAGGAGAGGACGAGCATGACGCTTCATGCGAGTGCCCTTTCTGCGTGTACCTTTGATCGGATTTTATTTATTCCTTTCAGTTATTTTCGGTTGGATTAAATGGATGTACGGATATTATTTTATGTGTTTGAATTTAGATAATTGGATATTTATTTAAATTATCAATAGATACTCAGTTCATTCTATTTAAAGTCTTCCGCTGTATATTTATATTCTGATTGTGGTTATGTGTAATGGTTTGTATGAGTGGACATGACCTATTCGAGATCCTGGTGTGAACCGTTGGTTTAATGACGGTTCACTCACACCATTCTGGTTGGATAAGAATTGGGGTGTGACAATTTTGCCCTAATTATTCTTTCCATTTTTAGGGTTTCACTACCCTAATTGTTCAATTCTTTCCATTTTAGGGTGTATCTTGCCCTAGTTTTTGTACAATGTAAACAATCTAACATAGCAATGTGAGCTTAAATATAACAGTGTAAGCATCCAAATATAGCATGTTGGAAATATATTCAAATTTAGCAACAAATCAGTCAAAGACGGCAAGTGAGCTTGTGAATCAATACAAACATGGTAAGTGTGCATCCAAACATGGTAGTAATCGTCCAATATGGCATGTGAGCATGTGTAGCAGACAAATATGGCAATAAGCATGTGTAGCATTCCAAAACAACAAGAATCATGTAAGCACCTAAAGATAACATGTGAAAGCACTCCAAGTATGGCATGTGAGCAATGTGAGCATCAAATATGGCAATTATGTGGCATCATATGTATCAAAACAACTTGTATGCATGATATTTAGATTCGCTTAAATTAATCACAATGAAGATGATGAAGGTAATTCGGGAGCAGTTGTATAGATTGGTTATTGGAAAATCAGAAATGGAGATGGTAGATGTTGATGGTTGCAATCTGATTTGTATGGCTGTGGACAGATCGTGAGGAGTGGTGCATTGCTATTTGGATTTGGATGATTGGATGTATATTGGGTGATGAGTAATATGGTGGTGAGCAGGTGTAAGGTGAGGGATTTGATGAGGTGTTGCGGGTTGGAATTGGTATTGCAGATGATAGCAAGCTGCCTGGCCGTGGCTGGGTTTTGATTAATGATGCAGGCTAGGCAAGAGTGAAGAGATGGGATTGTGAGTGTAGCTGGACAGGTGTTTAGATGATTATGTGAGAAGAAGCTTGGGTTTGGTGCTTGGTGGGGCTAAAACAGCAATGGGTATGACACGGTGGGGAATCAACTTTCCACCGACTCAATGGATGGAGAGAAGCGTGCCGGAGATGGAGTTACGGTGATGATGATTTTTCCATGGCCAGGTAGCCGGGTGCATGAGGATTATAGGTTGCAAGCTTGGATGGCTGGGAAGGCACGGGAGTGTGTCGGTTGGAATAGATTAGGTGTTGCTGGGTTTATATGGGAATGGTGGATGGTCAGGTGGCTTGGTTTTGGACAAGATGGTTGGATAATTGAAGATATGGGCAGCAAGTGGAATGAACAACATATGCATAAAAAAAAATTAATAAAAAGACAGAAACAAACCAACTTACCTCCTTCTCTTTCTATGTTCTTCTCTACTTCTTCTTCTTTTCTGCTCTTCCCCGTTCATTCTTCTCTTTTCCATAGCTCTCCATTTTTTTCTCCTTTTTTTTTTCCAAAACCGTGAGCCTCTCCTCCTCTTCACGTTTTTTCTCTTTTTTCTTTATTTCTCCCTCTTTTTTTCTCTCTTCTTCCCTTCTTTTTCTCCCAAAACTGTGAGCCTCCCCCCTCTTCACGTTTTTTTCTCTTTTTTTCTTTATTTCTCCCTCTTTTTTCTCTCTTCTTCCCTTCTTTTTCTCCCAAAACCTAGCCCCAAAAGCTTTTTACGTCATCTCTCTCTCCCCTCTTTTTTTCTTTTGGAATCTCCTCTAGAAATCCTAAATCCCCTTCTCTTGTACGTCCCCTCTCTCTTCCTTTTTTTTCTCTTTTTGGAATCTCTTCTAGAAACCCTAAATCCCCTCCTCTTGTACGTCCCCTCTCTCTCCTTTTTTTTCTCTTTTTGGAATCTCTTATAGAATCCCTAAATCCCCTTCTCTTGTACGTCCCCTCTCTCTCCCTTTTTTTTCTCTTTTTGGAATCTCTTTTAGAAACCCTAAATCTCCTTCCCTTTTCACCTCTACTCTCTCCTAAATCTTCTTGGATTCTTCCCATCTTTCTTTCCTTTTTTTTCTCTCAATCTCACGTGTGAGGACAAAGATATAAATCTTTAGAAGTCGCCACCTAGATTTAGGTCTAGGACCTTAGAAATGTGAAATCTCACCCCAAGGTAAGACTTTGATTGACTCATGACCCTTAGATTGGAATTCTGGTCCATCAGAGATTGGGTAAGCGTCAGGTTACGGTTATGGGAAGGGGTTAGGCACCCAAACCGCCCGATCGAAATCGGTCTCCTATACCTTTCCTATGCTAGACTCTATTTGCTAAGCCAAACCAAACCAAGGGGTTTGATATCATTGAACCGAATCAGATCCATCGATTGCCTACGTATTACGGAATTATTTCGAAAATCAGGTTCACCATCGTAGTTCAAGTGTGATTAAAGTTTATGGATGTGATTTATGCTTGTGCATGATTAAGTTCTTTGTTCAAGTTGAAAGTTATGCTTGAAAGGTTGAGAAATCCTATGGGTTAGGATCCGGATAGTCCATGTGGACCGATAGATAGTCCTAGTGGATCTAAGAATAACCCTATTTGGGTTGAAATATGGATAATGTCCTAGTGGATTTATGGATAGTCCAAGTGGACTAAGATGTGGATAAATATCCTAGTGGATCTATGGATAGTCCAAGTGGACTAAGGTGTAGATAACCCTATTTGGGTTAAAATATGGGGGATATCCTAGTGGATCTATGGATAGTCCGAGTGGACTAAGGTTTGGATAAATATCCTAGTGGATCTATGGATAGTCCAAGTGGACTAAGATGTGGATCCGAATTTGAGTTTCTCCCAAATAGCCTACGTATCCTAGGGTTTGCCCTAGGAATCAGAATCCGCGTAGTTCGGGATGGTTGGTGGATATGGCTGGATATCCTAGTGGATCTATGGATAATCCGAGTGGACTAAGATAAATATCCTAGTGGATCTATGGATAGTCCAAGTGGACTAAGGTTATGGATCCGAATCCGGGTTTTTCCCAAATGGCCTACGTATCCTAGGGTTTGACCTAGGAATCGAATCCGCGTAGTTCGGGATGGATAACCTTTTCTAGGTTAATGATTGAGAATCTATTCTAGGTTTGGGATTGAGAACCTATTCTAGGTTTAGGGTTTGCCGAGGGGCAAATCGTCCTAAATTACCCTTTTCATTCTGAATTCTAATTTTGGAAGGTTTGGCAAAGAATTCTCTTTCTTTATTAAGGTTTTATTATTCCCATTATGCCCTTCCCAAGAATGTGGGTGCCTAAATGCACGTCCCCACACCTACATTGTCTTCTAGAAGTGTGCATATATGGCAGTTTAACTAGGGTGTTGCATAAAATAAGTTATTGCCAAAAAATAGAATATTCTATCTAAATATGGCACATAAAACATTTATGACAAGAAATTCACATACAGTAAGATTGTTTAAAAATCTTTCAAATATGGCATGTATTGCAAATAAGGCAAGAGCCTATATGGCATGATCTAGTATGCTATCTTCTAAGCATGGCAAGATCCTAATTGCTATTTCTTTCCATATTTAGGGTTTTCTACCCTAATTATTATTTTATTTCTATTTTTTAGGATTTTCTACCCTAATTGCTACTTTCTTTCCATTTTAGGGTTTTCTACCCTAATTGTAATTTTATTTCCATTTTTTAGGGTTTTCTACCCTAATTGCTATTTTCTTTCCATTTTAGGATTTTCTACCCTAATTGTTATTTTCTTTCCATTTTAGGGTTTTCTACCCTAATTATTTTCTTTCCATTTTTAGGGTTTTCTACCCTAATTGTTATTTTCTTTCCATTTTCTAGGATTTTCTACCCTAGTTGTTATTTTCTTTCCATTTTAGGGTTTTCTACCCTAATTATTATTTTATTTCTATTTTTAGGGTTTTCTACCCTAATTGTTACATTTTTCCATTTTAGGGTTTTCTACCCTAATTGTTATTTTATTTTCATTTTAGGGTTTTTACCCTAAATGTTATTTTCTTTCCATTTTTTTAGGGTTTTCTACCCTAATTGTGACAATAAGCATTTAATATAGCATGTAAGCAAGTGTAGCAGACAAATATGGCAATAAACATGTGTATCATTCCAATCATGGCAATGTGATTATTTCAATTATGGTAATGTGATCATTCCAATTATGGCAGTGTATGCATACGAGCATCCGAACATAGCATAGCATCAAATATGGCATGTGAGAAACAACCAAAGCATATGAGAATCAATCAAAACATGATGGAACACGCAGCAAGATGACAGCTTTGTCAGGCTGGACCAAAATGGGCACATAGGGCACTGTACTTACTCAAAAATTCTTAAAATATATCCCTGGAAAGAAGACTCAGAGGCCAACATTTTGTCTCAAGGAAGCTATTCCTAAAAGAGACCATAGGCAGGTCGAAAACATTCCCCAAGTACAGGCAAATACACTGGTCAGGTCTGTTCCAGATTTTTGACCAGTTGCACCATAAATTCCAAATAAAATTCTATTCTTAATGAAAATTAAATACAGACATATGTCTATGCAGATAACTATCTGATCTAAAATTTCATTAAGAAAAACAAGTTAAAACAGTATATTTTCTTTGTGAAAAATGACTCTTTTCAATCATGCAAATCAGCACATCATGACAGATCTGAAATCAAAGCTTTATGCACTTAAAAATTGATATCAATTCAACGAAAAATGGAAAAAATATGAAACCAGTGCCATTTTTTAGAAGACTTTCATGTCTAAAAAGTTGATGTTAAGTGGATTTTCTGATTATGGCCATAAGGCCTTTGTCTAGAGACTTTCCGATGGAGGATTGCATTACATCCGAGAAAAATAGCAATGTCAAAGACAAATTGTTTGATATATTTCCCCAATTTCAAATGGAACGAAATTTTTAGGGTAGTCTTCTATCATATCAGAGAGACTCCCATAAAATTTTGGGCTTCAAAATCTTAGAAAAAATACATATGATGTACGTCCTAAGTTTAAACCCTAAATCTGGAATTTTCAGATCAGAAAATCACTTTATGAAATTTACAAAAAACATCAAACATCAAACATCATTGTATATTAATCAAAAATTCATCATTGAATAGCTTAGACAAATTATCATTCATGAAAAATGTTAGACATAGGCATCCTAACATTAACAAGCATGTAATAGAGCATTCATGATTGAGATTTCATGAAAATTAACCTTTTTCAAGCAAAATTGGCATTCGGGCATTATAACGACCTCTAAATTTGTTTAGAGTACTAACCTTGGGCTCAAATCGAGCGAAACCGTTGATGAAGGGTGATTGGGGGTTGTATCAATCCCCTTTGAATGTGAATCCTCCTTTTCCTCTCTTCTGCTTCTTTCTCTCTTCTCTTTCTCTCTTTTCTTCTTCTCTTTTCTTTCTTTTCTCTTTTCTCTCTCTTTCTTTCTTCCTCTCTCACATTTTCTCTCTCTCACTCACCTTTTTCTCTCTCACCCACGTTTCCCTCTCTCTCTACTCTGGAAAAAAGGATCCTCCTCTTGCCTATTTATAATTTTTCACTCATTTTCTAGAAGATCCTTTTTTCTAAAAAATATTTTTTTTCCTTTTTCTTTCTTTCCTTTTTTCTTTCTTTCTTTCTCCTCTCTCTTTCTTTCACGTTTTCTTTCTAGAAAACGTGAAGGGGAATATTTTTCCCCTCTCCTTTTTTTTTTTTTTCTTTTATTCCTCTCTCTTTCCTTTTTCTTCTCAAGATCTTTTGGATTATCTCAAAACCCTAAATCCCCTTCTCTTTCACGTTTTCTCTCTCCCCTCTTTCCTTTTCTTCTCAAGATCTTTTGGATTATCTCAAAACCCTAAATCCCCTTCTCTTCCACGTTTTTTCTCTCCCCTCTTTCCTTTTTTTCCTCAAAAATCTTTTGGATTATCTCAAAACCCTAAATCCCCTTCTCTTTCACGTTTTTTCTCTCCCCTCTTTCCTTTTTCTTCTCAAAATCTTTTGGATTATCATTTACATACAATAATATATATTATATACATATATACACATATATTTAATAACATACATACATATACATACATATACATACATATACATACATATATATATATACATATATATATATATATATATATATATATATATATATATATATATATATATATATATAATATATATATATATATATATATATATAATATATATAATATATATAATATATATAATATATATAATATATATAATATATATAATATAAATATCGTGCACATAGATGAACTGATTCGAAATGGGTTGAGACCGACTTAGGTTGGCAACCGATATGGGTTGAGCTAGGTTGGACCAAAACCGGTTTGAACCGAGTTGACTTGGACCGATTGGAATTAACTGGGTTTCTTCTCCTTGTCATTTCACCGGTCATTCCCGCGGTTATCCCGTATGGAATTTTTTTGATGGCCTCTATTCCAAATTTTTTGCGTTCATTTTGTAGAACATTAAAAATGAGGAATATAGGAACTTGAATCACCTCATTTGGAAGTAAAATTGTCAACTTATGAATTTTTGAAGTTTAAGCGGACCAATTATCGATAATTTGGCTGACCATTCTGCATGAGATCCTTCAGAGGCTTTTACCGAAAATATTTTACGTCCACTTTGTAGAGCACTAAAAATGGAACATAATGAGACCGAAATCGCTCGAATCCGAGGTAGAACGGGAAAGATATGAAGCTTTGAAGTTTTTGCGATCATTTTGCATGCAAGTTTGCATGGGACCCACCGGTGACTTCTACCCGGGATTTTTTACGTCCACTTTGTAGAACATCATGAATGAAGAATAATGGTCTTGGAATCATCTGAATCCGATGTCGGATGATCAAGATATGATGATTTGAAATTCAAACAATCTAACTTACGATAATTTGCATGAAAGCCCCCGGGATTATTTATGACAATTTCGAAACCTCCCTTATATGTATCATCCGACTAAAATGGTCGTATCTTCCTCATTTGATACCGAATTGAGCAATTCGGTATCGTTTCAAGATAATTCCATGACCTATGCATCTATGCATATAATAGCCCATGACCCTACCGTGGGGATTAGTGGAGAATTACAAATCTTTGGGTTAAAGGTCGAAACTCTGCCATATTGGTTCACTTATGCCGAGGGTGGCAAAAATGGGGTGCTTACATCACGTCTCTTCTCCCCTTCTCTTTCTTTCCTTTTTTTTCTCCAAAAAATCTTTTGGATTATCTCAAAACCACTCTCTTTCACGTCTCCTCTCTCCCTTCTTTCCTTCTTCTCTTTTGGATTATCTCAAAACCCTAAATCCCTCTCTCTTTCACGTCTCCTCTCTCTTTTCTTTCCTTTTTTTTTCTCAAAATCTTTTGAATTTACTCCAAAATCGAAATCTCTCCCTCTCTCACGTCTCCTCTCTCTCATCTTTCCTTTTTCTTTTCAATCTCCTTTTGAATTTTATCATTTATATATAATAATATATATTATATACATATATACACATATATTTAATAACATATATATATATATATATATATATATATATATATATATATATATATATATATATATATATATATATATATATATATATATATATATATAGTATACAATATATATAATATATAAATACTATGCACATGGATGAACTGATTCGAAAATAGGTTGAAACTGGCTTCGGTTGACTGAGTTAAACTGATATGGGTTGAGCTAGGTTGGACCAGAACTGGCTTGAACTGAGTTGACTGGATTGATTAGAATTAATTGGATTTTCTCTTTCTATTATTTCATGGACCATTTTCGCTGTCATCCCGCATGGAATTTTTTGATAACCTTTATTCCAAATTTTCTACATTCACTTTGTAGAACATTAAAAATGAGGAATATTGGAACTTGAATCACCTCATTTGAAAATAAAATGGCCAACTTATGACTTTCTGAAGTTTAAGCAAGTCAATTATCGATAATTTGGCTGACCATTCTGCATGAGATCCTTCGGAGGCTTCTACCAGAAATATTTTACGTTCACTTTGTAGAGCACTAAAAATGGAACATAATGAGACTGGAATCACCTGATTTGGATACGGGATGATCAAAATATGAATTTTTGAATATTAAATGACCATTTCCATATGTAATTTTGCATGGGACCCTCCGGAGACTTTGACCCGAGATTTTTCACGTCCACTTAGTAGGACATCACAAATGAAGAACAATGGCTTGGAATCGTTTGAATCCGAAGTAGAACGGAAAAGATATGAAGCTTTGAAGTTCTAACGATAACTTTGCATGCAAACTTGCATGGGGCCCACTGGTGACTTCTACCGGAAATCCTTTACGTCCACTTTGAAGAGGACTAAAAATAAGGAATAATGGTACTTAAACCATATGATTCAGATATCGGATGATCAAGATATGATGATTTGAAATTCAAATAATCCAACTTACGATAATTTACATGAAAGCCCCTGGGATTATTTATGATAATTTCAGAAACCTCCCTTGTACGTATCATCCGACTAAAATGATCATATCTTCTTCATTTGATATCAGAATTGAGCAATTCTGGTGTCATTTTGAAGATAATTCTATGACCTAGGCATCCATGTAAAATTATAACCCGTGATTTTGCTGTGGGACCCATTGAAAACTTCCTCAAATTCACAGATCCATTGAAACTTCCTCAAATTCACATTCAAAAATCCAAACTTTCAATCATCTTTCTTCCTTTTGTTGTCCATATACCAGTAAAACTTTGTTTAGTTGGGACGGCAAAAATGGGGTGCTTATAGTTGGTTGAGACAGAACTTAAACAAGACAATAATGTACATATAAAAGGTAGAACCATATATATACACTCAAACAGAAAGAGAAGACCAAAACTTATCCTGATAAACAAATAATATAGGGTATTATCTATAAGTCGGGCAGTTACCTAAGTATACAAAAGATATAGTACAGTAGCAAGAAGGGAGCATCTGTAAAGTAGAGAAATTAGAATACCGAGTTGATAATCATAAGATGTGAAACTCGATGTATGACAGAGGAAGAAGAAAAATGGCTAGTAATGCCAAAATCCCTGTAGAGATAAAGGGAAAGATCTTGGGCTAATCCAACAGAGATAAGAGAATAATGGCCATACATTAAGAATAAGAGTAACTACAAGAAGATAATGCTATACTCCAGGGGGACATGGAGACTCAGGGTGAGATCCACCACAAGCTGATCCATTACCCGTTGAGCATTAGGAAGAGGTTGCAACTTGACCCCACCACTATCAGGGTCGAGAATGGGTAATGAAAACTCATATGAGCAGATGCTAGATAATGATAATCAGATTAGAGTGAATCAAAGGAGGTGAACAACCAGACCACTCCAGCCAACCACCTGGACTAACAAGTACCTTGGTTATGGTTGTCATAAATTTGACCCAATAAAATACAAGAGCAACAACAGATGAGATCGACTATGCAAGTTGCTATGTAAATCACTATCCAAGTTTCCAATGCTACATCAACACCTTCGAGTTAAACCAAGTACAGTACCAATTGGTAGTATCACTGTACCCCAACACATGTTAGCTATAACACATTGCCTACCACACAACAAGTCCTAGTAATGCACACCCCAGTGCAAAAGTTTGGTGCACAACAAGAAGTGTATCAAGGTGGTTAACCTTATCAGCCACCGATGTATGGGATAGTTGCATCATGACAGAATGATCTGACAAGGATTGAAGAATGTCTTCTGAAGATGATGCCTCGGACATTTTCAGCAAAGGATCAAATCTATTATGGCCATATAAGTAGATAGGTTTATATAGGATGCGATACATTATGGACTTACTCGACTTACTCTTATGACTATAGAGGATGCACATACTTGATTTTAATTCTCGTACCTTGACAGGATACCTTCTTGATTTAACCTGCCAATTGGAGTTATAGATATTGTTTCTTTAGTATTAGTCCTGATTATACCAATCTGAGCCACTCTTATGATCGACAACATGAACAGAGATACGAACTGATTGAACAGTTAAATGTTTAATCGTGTTGAGCGTACATCTTTTCGATTTTACCTGATTTACTGATGTACGAAAACTTTCTCCATATTTATTCCTATAGTGCCTTGACCAATGGTATTATATATACTCAATAGAACTTGTAACCATGAGGTTAAGAGTTGTAAAACCTCTATTTTCATATATTTGGACCACCGTGCAACTTAACGACCTTTTGATGCCGGTTGGATTACCACAGATTTACTCTTGATTCTTTAAACCTAGGTTTACTAGGTAAAGCAAGTGTTTGTCATTATGCTAAATCGACAGAAGGAAGTGAATCACTTTTGGATGAACATTTTGATTCATACACTCCCTGACCTTTGTTGATAAAGATGATTAGTGATAATGGAATTATTAGAAGAAAGATGATTGGATTCAGATTAAATGCTATAGCCAATGAACCTCAAATGAAGTAATGGAGAATCTATTTTGAGATTGCTAAATGGATGGATATGAGTCATGTCTATGAAAGAGTGCATGAGCAAAAAATGAGAATTATCAAGGGTACCAGTAAAGAAATAGATAGCACTCTAGTAGAGTTAAAGATGGCTATATCGGTATGAATTTTGACAAGGTAGAAGATTCTTAAAGGCAAATCTAAGAGTGGATACCAGGACAAAGTAAAAAATCATGGCGTTAATACTACTCAGTTTAATATAATGATAATTGAGTTATGCCCAATGTTGAGTGATATGATTAAGAAAAGACCAAAAGAGTTTGGCTGAATTAATGAAATTATAAGCATATACCCTAATGCTTATAAATAGATTTGGGATATGAGATTTTGACGATAGTCTTTGAAAAATCATAAGAGATGAAGAAACTAGGCAAGCTCTTAAGACCCTTACACCAGATTTTGCTAGTTCAAGCCCTTTTGGACTAAATGTTGCATTAGATGAGTGTTATGGACAATGTTCGAATCATATGGATGGACAGAATTTGGATGCAACCTAAATTAGACTTGAGATGGCAGACTTTGACGTCATCTTGGGGATAGACTGGTTGTCTCAACACTCTACAAGTGATTATGTGCATAGAAGAGGTTATATTCCATAATAGAGATGACATATAATTTAGTTTTATTGGAAGTAAGTTGCTCAAGAAGTGAAAGCTGATCCTCTCTATGCTAAAGGGCAAGAGATGCTTTGAAGAGAAAGAAGTTGGATATATGGTATCTGCGGTATACGTTACCAAAGAAGCACCACAGATGGAAGATATTGATGTGATGCATAAATTCCTGATGTGTTTCCAGGACACTTACCTGGGTTACCATCTGATCATATGACCGAGTTCGTCATCGACTTGTTACCAAGGACGATACTTGTGTCAAAGGCACCTATAGAGTAGTTCCTATGTAGTTGAAGGGATTGAGACTCAACTACGGGAGTTATTAGACAAGGGTTCCAATCGGCTAAGTATTGCATCACGGGGAGCGCCAATTTGTGAAGAAGAAGGATGATTGTGTTGTCTGCGTATAGACTACCGAGAATCGAACAAGCTCACGATCAAGAATTGAGATCTATCACCTCGGATCGATGACTTGTTTAAACAGTTGCAAAGAGCAAAGGAATTTCTAAGATTGATCTTTGGTCAAGGTATCAACAGCTGAAGAATTTAGATAGCGATATCTCAAAGATACCTTTAGAATCGGGATTGGACATTATGAGTTCTCGATTATGAAGTTGGGATTAACCAATGCCCCTACATCTTTTATGGAGCTGATGAACTGGGTGTTTCATGACATGTTGGACACGTCGGTCATAGTTTTCATAGATGATATTTCAGTTTATTCCAAGAATGAAGCAACTCATACAACGGATCTTAGAACAGCTTCATAACAGCTGAGAAGTGAAAAGCTTTATGCCAAGTCCAAGAAATAAGAGACCTGATCAAACAAAGTGATCTTCTTGGATCACGTAGCATCATATAAAGGGATTAAAGAGGACCCCTTTAAGATAAAAATCATATGGTAAGAAACACCTGAAGAGTATTGCAAAGATCAGAAGTTCTTGGGTTTAGCTGATTATTATCGATGATTTTTGAAGGACCACTCTGAGATTGCAGAACCTCTTACCAAGCTAACCAAGAAGGGAGATGAGTTTAATTGGAGTGACATGTGTGAAGAAGGGTTGATATCGACTCTCACCTTGATCATTTGGATACCAGGGAAAACTTTTACCCTATACATCGAGGCTTTCGGATTGGATATAGGATGCGGGTTGATGCTTGGTAAATAAGTGATTGCATATGCTTTTAGAAAATTGAAGGAGCATGAGACAAGTTATCCTACTCATGACTTGGAATTAACGGTGATAAATTATGCAATCAAGACTTGGAGACATTATCTAAACGGAGGAGAATTTTAGACTGAATGGGAACACAAGAGTTTTATGTACTTCCTCATCAGAAAGAGTTGAACATGAGGATAAGAAAATGGCTGGAATTGCTCAAGGATTAAGACTGTGATATCTAGTATCATCCAGGGAAGGCTAATGTAGTAGCTAAGGCATTAAGCAAAAAGGGAATTACGAAGTTTGAGGAAGGAACCAGTATAGATACTGTCTTATGTTTCGCAGCAACAGATTCAGATTTGGAAGTAGAGTAATACATACAATAGAAACTCATGATGATCCAATAGAGCAAGAACTTATGAATGAACTTATGGAGCAATAATTCGACTGTGCTTGTGGCATTAATGATCATTTCTAAATTGATGGATGAAGTAAAAGTAGCAATTTTGTGAGATCCGTAAATAAGAACGGTGTAAGCAGATTTAGAGAAAGGAAAACCCAACCCTGAGTTACTTTGGATGTGGAGACGGTACTCAGATATAGAGGTAGATTCTGAATACATGAAGATAAAGACTCGGATATTATGAAGAGGATAATGATAAGAATCCATTGTACTCAATATTCAGGACATCCTGGAGTACCAATATGTATCATGACCTGAAGAGATGGTACTGGTCGCGAGTCCCTAGTCAAGCTACCAGCGGGGGTAAAGAGGAATGATAACAAATGTGGTTTAGATACATGTTTCAGTAATTGAATTATCAGTAAGTAAAGGCTGAAAGACAAAGACCAACATGGCTACAACAATAACTATCAAAGCCAGTCTGGAAGTGAAACTGCATTACAATGAACTATGTCACTGATTTGCCACTGACTCCCAAAGCGGTTGATGTCGTTTGGGGGATTGTTGATCGCCTTATGAAGATAGCTTATTCCATTGCTATACGACCTCGGTATGCTTTGGAGCGGCTAAATAAGCTATATGTGGATAGTATTGCCAGATTGAATGGTATGCTTGAGAACCTAGTGTCGGTCAAAGGCTCATGCTTTATCCTGAAGTTTTGGGAGAATCTACAGAAAACAATGGGAACAAAGTTGAAGTTTAGTACCGCATTTTACCTTAAACCGACGGACAGTCAGAGCAGACTATACAGATCCTAAGAGATATGCTCCAAGCTTGTAAAATTGATTTCAAGGAACTTGAGTTGAGAAGTTACCGTGAATTGAAGTTGCTATTAAGCTACCATGTAAATGTTACCTATGAAGCATGGTACGGTAGAAATGTCAAATTCCTTTCTTTTGGAATGAAGTTAGTAAATGAAGAGTTTTAAGACCTAAGTCTATTGCAGAAAACTGTCGAGTGGCAGACAAGATCAAAGAAAAAGGGGCCAAGACAGCTCAGGATTGTCAGGAGAGACACCAAGACCTCGAGTTCGCTATAAGTGACAAAGTATTTTTTTTAAAGATATCACTTATGCATAGTTTGAAACGATTAGACAAGAAGGGAAAGTTATATTCTATATATGTGTTGGATCTTATAAACTTTGGAGAGACATAGAAAAGTTGCATATCAATTAGTGTTACTGCTATCCATGTCTAGTGTGCATGATGTATTTCGTGTGTCTCTATTGAAGAAGTACATTGGAGATCCATATCAAGGGTATTGATCATGGAATCACTGGATTAGATAAAAGATTTAACTAATGAAGTGGTACCAGCCTAGTTCACTAGTTGGAAGGTACAACATCTCAAAAACTGTGATAGTTATTATATGAAGATAATCTGGCGAAGACAAGACGTGGAGAAGATGGCTTGGAAAGAAGAAGATACAATGCGAAAATAGAATTCCCACCTAAATTCAAATTTTGAGGACAAAATTTATTTTAAGAGTGGGGAGTTGTAAGATCCGTACGTTCAAATTTCGAGGACGAAATTTCTATTAAGGGTGGTGGAGTTGTAAGACCCGCACGCCACGAACCTGGTCTAACCTTACATTTTGTGTCGTGACCCGTCTACATATCATGGTCGAGCCAAGTGAACCAAGTGTGTAAAGAAACCCAAGACCCAATATGAAATTTTACTCAAAAACAGTCAAACTGAGGTAGGGTCGCATGCCTAAACAGGCAGGTCCGACCCCCCATCGACCCCCCACCATCGACCAGTGACCAGGGGTCACAGGGGTCTCAGATTGTCCGACCCCCCATCGACCCCCGGTAATCGATAAAAACAGCACGAACTAAAAATTAGGAAACTTTCCTAATTTCAATTGGAACCTTTCCTAAACTCAATGTGACTTATTTTGGGAGGTTTTACTCTATA
>JAMYWD010000025.1:30896-52896 GCA_028583415.1 Protea cynaroides
TTTGACTCAACCAAATTAGCCTTAGATTTATACTTTTTGGTCTTTTCATTTTTATCCTTTTCACGGTTCTTCTCATGAACCTTGATCAAGACAATCACTTGGTCCAAAGTCAAATCTTTTTTCTTGTATTTAAGACTTAACTTAAAATCATTCCAAGAAGTAGGCAATTTCTCAATAAGAGACCCGACAACAAATTCATCCGGTAACACCATTCCCTCTTTAGTCAAGTCACCCACAAGAATCTGGAATTGATCTATTTGAGTCAATATACTCTTGTCATCATTTATAATGTACCCAAGAAAATTTGTAATCGTATATTTTTTATTCACAACATCTTTCAATAAATACTTGGTATCTAATGCATTCCAGATAGATAAAGCAGATTCATGGGAAGCATAAACACCATATAATTCATTAGACAGAGAGTTCAAAATACGATTCTTGCATTGATAATTTGTAACAACCCATTATTCTCTCTCCTTCTTAGCAGAGTCATCACTTTCTTTAGGAATGGGGTTGGTCAAAGCAAATGATACAGCCAATTGATTCAAAACAAAAAGAATCTTCTGTTTCCATCTCTTATAGTTTGAGCCATCAAATGACTCAACTTTGTCAAAATCTGACATCAGTTTCAGGTTTTACAATCCAAGAACAATTGATGTTGCCATGATGGGTTTCTCAAATAAAGTAGTCAAAAAATTCTGCCTTTAGATTGTTGTAAAATTTAATGTCATACCTTATTTGAGAAATAACTTGTTCCATTGATGAAGACTGCACTGCAATAAAAAAAAGAGTTTGAAGCTGAGTCGTGTCACAAACGATACTGTCCTAAAGACAGAATTTGCCCCCAATGGTGCAACCGGGTTTTGACACAAATTTGGATCCAAGAAAAGCAGCTTCTTGGCTTCTCGTATTAAACCTACACTGGTCTAATACGTCCCTTCAAGTACTTCGGAGTGGTACTAAGGTAGATGTAGATGTCGATGATGAAAAAAATCGATTTATATGATAAATCAAAATAAAAATCGACAGGGGGAGAGCATATAGTATTGGTTATAAGAGAGGGAGAGAGAGAGAGAGAAAGAGAGAGCATTAGTTTTATAAAAAAAATTTAACCCAATGGAGAGCTCCTACTACCCTATTTATAGAGTAGGACATGTCCTTTCTAAGCACCCTTAGATGTAGGTGTGTCCTTTCATTCCAACGACTTAGATCGTTAAATCCTGATCTGATGGTTTAGATCACACCCCTTACCAAAGGATCTGTCCTATATATTGAACAGATGCACCTCTACGATCTAACGGTTTGAATTATTTGAATCTAATCTGACCATTGAGATCGCACCTTTTCCCAAAGGATATGTTCCATTGAATGGATGTGTCCTTACGATCTTAACAGCTTGGATTGATTGATCCTAATCCAAGCGTTCAGATCAAATCCCTTTGGTAAGAGTGTGTCCCTTTGAATAGTCATATCTATTCAGTAATGAATCTGGTTTGGTTTGGGTCACGGATTGAACCGCATCCTACCCAACATAAACCAAAAGATAATCCAACTCTAAAAAATATATCTTGAGTTGACCCACACCCACACCCACACCGCGCTATGCCACGACACTACACAACCGGCCGGCCTGCTAGACACGGCACGGCTTGGCTCAGTGTGTGCCCGTGTGTGTGAAAAGCAATCGGAACCGACCCAGATACAAGGGAGGGGGGAGACCTCCCTCCAAATTACCCTATCCCTTATAGTTCCCAAAACTATATATAAGTTACCCTACAACCTCTTTCACTTCCCATGTGGGACTAAGAAAAGAGACCAACCATACTTGTGTCAACTTGAGGTCTTGGGATCCAACCTCACTAGCTCCACCTCAATACCCTCTCAAACCACATACTATAAGAAGGAAAAACCGAAATAGCTTTATTTTGAAACTTTATTTCTTACTAAGAAAAATAATAATATAGAAAAATAAAATTAAAATACAACACTATGTGCAACCAGGACTAGAGAATCTTGGGTCAGGAGATTCAGTTAATCCTTTGTGATTGAAAACTTGAAGTGAAGTCAACCTTTCTTTTCTTTTTCTTTTTTTTTTTTTTTTTTTTTTTTGGTTGAGATTCTATGGGTGATGGTTGTGGGTCTTTCTTAACAATATTTATACCTGTCCAAATGTCACAAGGAAAAGGTACACATGTTAGTGCAGTCTCAGTTGTACATTAGCAAATAGATAGGTCAGTATATGAATCTCAAGAGTCAAGAGGTTTATATAAGACTCATATCATTCATTAGATTAATATATTGAAATACAATTGAAAACTCTCAAACTTTCTTCTTCTCTCTGGTCCTATTTGACATGGTATCAGAGCTATGGCTCTATCACTTTTTTTATTTTTTTTTTCTTCTCCATTTGCTTCTCAAATCTGGTTTTAGATCTGTGGTTTGTAAGGTTTTCTTTCCCAGATATAACTCAAATCTATTATTTGTAAGGTTTTTATCCCAGATCTAGCTCAGAACTGTGATTCGTATGGTTCGTAATAATTTTGTTTCTCTGAGAAATCTCTCAGTGATTCTGTTAGTTTGGGAAGAAATCTCTGTTTCTTTCTCAATTTCTTGTGTGATTCAGAGTTTCTTTCTTCCTTTCTTGGTGATTCTTGTGCTTCTCTGTTTCTCTCTCTACTAGTTGAGATTCAGTGTTTCTTGGTGGTTCTTGCTATTAGAATATAATTGGTAGGGTTCCATCACATACCCTATCCCACATACTGATACCAAGAATATAAAGAGATAATCTACACAGTTAGAATGATCCATACCTTTTGCAGACGATTGATTCTCGACCGTTATTGGAAGTAACCTTTGAGTAGAGCCATCTCTGACCTTCTATTGTATCTTCCTTCTCCTCTGCTATGGGTGCTAATAGAGAGATCTCAACAGTAGCTGCAAGGACTTATTACTCCTGTGTTTATAATACAACCATTAATCCTAATTCATTCCCACAATGAATAGAGAAAATCCTATCTTTGGCAATTGATAATCCAAAGCTTAGACCAGCCTACCAAATAATGTCAGATTCGCACCAGTAGATTAGGCAAGTAAATATTGTTGACCAATAGATTTAGAAATAAATCTAACAATCTCTCACTTAGGCTACATTAATTTACAAGACTATCATCAACCAGTGTCGCCATAGAATCCAATTATTCAAATGAATTATCATAAACTTGATCTAATCAACTACCAGACTAATATCGAACAACAACAGAAAATATGCCTCAATATACAGCATACCCTTTCTGTTATCATGGACAAAAGTCTAATTGATGGCATAAATTGCCCCAAGATAATACCATGAAAGTAACTTTATCATGAAAGTCCACAATCTGATCGAGTCACCTTCGATCCAATTGCCTTTAAAACCTTATAAGGAGTTAATCTGATGTTCCTCAATACCATTGTGCAAAACTATTAACCTGGGTGAACAATAGATCTTGGCATACCGCCTTTAAACTTTGGCTTAATACCACCTTGTTTGTCTTTCTTGACTGAATATTGTCTTCGTCATTATGGCTAAATACTGCCTTTTGAAGTTTTGACATAAAAAACACATAAATTATGTCCAGATTAACAATAAAATAAAAGTTGAATCATGAAATAAAACCATGGTATAAAATAATTGTGCCTATAAAATCCAAAGACAAAAAAGTAAATACAACCAAGTATACCCTTTCTGTTATCACGGACAAAAGCCTACTTGATGGTATGAATCGCCCCAGGATAGTACCATGAAAGTAATCTTATCAAGAGAGTCCATAATTTGATCGAATCACCTTCGATCCAGTTGCCTTTAAAACCTTATAGGCAGTTAACTTTATGTTACCCAATACCATAGCGCCAAGCTATTAACTTGGGTGAACAATAGATCTTGGCATACCGCCTTTAAACTTTGGCTTAATACGCCTTGTTGTCCTTATTGGCTGAATATTGCCTTTGTCATTTTGGTTAAATATTGCCTTTTGAAGTCTTGACATATCAAACACATAAAATTATGTCCAGATTAATAATAAAATAAAAATTAAATCATGAAATAAAACCATGATATAAAAAACTATGCCTATAAAATCCAAAGGCAAAAGAGTAAATACAATCAAGTATCAATAAAATATAAAGTATCTATACAAGCACATCAAAAGACTTAACGACATCCATACTAAAAACATGGCAAAAAAATCCTCTCCCGCCCAACTCCCGCCGGCCAAGGGCAGGATTTCAGCCGGCCCACCTTCCCATGTATTGGTAGGCGGGCCGACTGATCCCCAGCCCTTGGATCAGCGGCAGGAACCTCCTGCCGCGGGAGAGGATTTCAGTCCAAAAACATGACCCTTTAAGACTCCCACTGGTAAAGCCTTTAACCAAGAACTCCTCATAAACATGAATTTGCTTTTAGGTTCTACCAATGTATATTTGTTGGGTATTCTACAAATCATCGTGGGTATTGGGTGTATAATCTGTCTACAGAGAAAATTTTTGTCAGTCGGGATATAGTGTTTCATGAAGATATTTTTCCTTTTGAAAATTCCACATAATGTTCTGACAACACTGGTTCTATTCCTTCGGTGCTTCCCCTTCCAATTACTATTTGTGATGATAGTTTAATTACTAGTTCACCCATTGGATTAGATGTTAATTCACCAAATTTACCAACTACTCCTCCGGTTATCATTCCTTCTACTATTACAATATCATCTCGTTCTCAAAATACGTCTTTTGATTCCATTGAATCTGTTCCATTGTCCACAGAGATACCTTATTTCCCATCTGCATCTGAATCTCAAATATCTATAGCACCTATCACTGGACGCTCAATTAGAATTCGTAATCCCCCATCAAATTAAAGGATTTTGTATGTAGCTCCATCGTCACTACCTCTAGTTCAATCCCATCTCTTGTTATAGGTAATCACTATCCTATTCAATCTCATTTATATTTTTTCTCTAACAGCGCCTATAGATCATCTCTAACCAGTTTATGTAGTGAGGATGAACCAACTTCATATACTCAGGCCCATAAAAATCCCCTATGGCAAAAAGCCATGGAAGAGAAAATGTCTGTCCTTGAGGAAATTAACACCTACTCTATAGAGTCCTTACCTATTGGAAAGAAACCCATTGGCTATAAGTGGATATTCAAAATAAACAGACGGGCTGATGGATCTATTGAAAGGTATAAAGCTTGGCTCGTAGCCAAGGCCTACAATCAAATGGAAGGTTTGGACTTTCATGACACCTTTGCACCAGTTGCAAAACTAGTGACAGTTCGGTGTTTAATTGCTTTGGCAACGTATCATAAAGTGGAACCTCTATCAATTAGATGTAAAGAACGCATTTCTCCATGGAGATTTGAATGAAGAAGTGTACATGACACCATCTCCTGGATATAAACCTAGAGGTTCAAAGGTACCTTCAAATGTAGTTTGTCATCTTCGGAAATCATTATATGGGCTCAAACAAGCCCCGAGACAATAGAATTTTAAATTTGTTGAGGCTTTGATCCAACTGGGATTCCTACAATCATTGGCAAATACATCTTTCTTCACTTATAGAAATGGGCCTATACAAACCATTATTCTGGTGTATGTTGATGATAAAATCATCATCGGGTCCTCTAAAGCCCATATCAGTTCTACAAAAGCCCAACTGCAAAATCATTTTCGAACTAAGGATTTGGGCTTTCTAACATTTTTCTTGGGTATTGAGGTAGTTCACCAATATGATGGTCTTCTATTAACTCAGCAAAAATATGCACTCGATATCATAAAAGATTATGGGTTATTGGGATCCAAATCAAGTTCTTTTCCAATGGAGCAGAATTTAAAATTGGATACTAAGATAGGCCCATTACTTCAAGATCCTACTTTGTATCGTTGACTAATAGGGTGGCTCATTTATCTAACCGTTACTAGATTAGATCTTTATCTCTTGGTTCACATCCTAAGTCAGTTTATGAATGCACCCCGTGAACCTCACTTAGCTGTTGCAACTCGGGTTGTTAGATTTGAAAGGTTTCATATGGCCTACTCTACAAAACCAGTTTTATCCGGCTATTGTGACTCAGATTGGGTCAGCTGCCCCTTTACTAGGAGGTCTACGATTGCATATATATGCTTTTTTGGCTCATGTCCTATATCTTGGAAAACAAAGAAACAACATATGGTTTCCCGATCTTCCGCTAAAGCAGAATATTGTTCTCTAGCTGTTCTTACATGTGAACTAACTTGGTTAAAGGCATTATTTTTTTATTTGGGCCTTTCACATCCATTTCCGATATTAGTTTATTGTGATAACCAAGCAGCATTACACATCTCTGCTAACCCAATGTTTCATGAAAGAACCAAACATATAGACGTGGACTTCCATTTCATCAGGGAAAAAAAATCCAACATGGGTTTATCCAACCTCATTATCCAACCTCAACATATTAGTACTACTTTACAATGAGCTGATTTGTTTACTAAATCTTTCGGTCATGGTCCATTACCGTTTCTGATCGGCAAGCTAGGTCTTCGTCAACAAACTCTACCCGCTTGAGGCGGGCATGTTAACAATGTGTACACGTATTCAAATGTCATAAGGAAAATGTACACATGTTAGTATAGTCTCAGTTGTACATTAACAAATAAACTTATTTAAGTTTAGATATACAGGTTGGTGTACGAATCTCAAGAGGTCTATGTAAGATTTGTATCATTCATTAGATTAATACTGAAATACAATTGAAAACTCTCAAACTTTCTTCTGCTCTCTGTTCCTGTTTGACAGTCTCTTCTTCTGATCCCATGTATTTTTTGTGTTAGCATATAGAGCGATCATTACACGCATATGAATTTTGAGTTGGTTGAGGGGATGTAGTTTTGTATACTTCTTTATTTGTTACTAGAAGATTGATTTCATCTTATTGTAATTGACTGAGTTACAACTGAACTTTTCATTGATTTTGTAATCATTTGATCTTAGGTTGTTTTTGGATCCATTTCTATTTCTATTTTTATTTTTATTTTTTATTTTTTAAAGAGGTTTGGTATTATTTTTCGAGGCTATTTATGAAAAATAAAAATAAAAATAGTCCCAAAATCAAAAAGAGGTCTTGACCTCTTTTTGATTTTTGGCCAAAATTTTTTTTTTTTTTGTTTTTGCACAAATGTTAATGAACATGTGTTTTTTAATAAGGATAAAATAGTAAATTTAATAGAATATTTGCTCTAATCCCTCATGGAAACACCAACGTCTATACTGCCAGGGAGAATGTGGGGAACTCGTTGATGATCCAAAGAACAAACGCCATGTACAGTTCCACAATCGAATAAGAAGCCAGAAGCAATGACAATTCTAGTGGTAAATTCCAGTGAGAAAGGGAGGAAGAGATCACGATCACTCAGTTTTTCAGTCAGAAACATCATCAACTATACTTTGCCAAACGATCCAAAATAAACCCTAGAGTTGGGTGGAACAGAAGAAACGAACTATGGTAGGCTGTGTTGGGCTTTTTAAACTACAGAAATACCTTATTTGAGTCTGTAAACCCTAATCATTAGTTGAGGGGAGATCACAACTTCGTCACTATGAAAAACATAGTTGAAGTTAAAGTGAATAAACCATTAAAGAGAGAGAGAGAGAGAGAGAGAGAGAGAGAGAGAGAGAGAGAGAATGATCTCTCAGAGGTCTAGTGAATGGAAATACTAACTTTAAGAAAGAGATTGGAGACCAAACCAATAACAAAGCTTACAAATATCACAGAATAATAGAATAGAGGGAGATAGAGAGCAGGAGGAAGAGGGCTATATAATTGGATCATAGACTGTTATGATCCTTGAACTTGAAGAAACAAAGAGAAGTGGTTCAATTGGGCTATTTCATGGATCAATGCGATTGTCAAGGTGGTGGAGAGCCTGCGATTCTGCAAGAGAGGAAAGTCGTTAATGGCATTCGATGGTTCCTAGTATGGTATTTTTGACGAGCACTTCCAATCTGGGAGGTAGGAGGACACACATGAGTTCCTCCGTTATGTTATTGATGCCTTGTAGAAAGTGGAACGAGCTTCAATGGTAGCAATGTCAGAAGGGGAATGAGTCTTGCAATAGTGCTAGTGCTGATAGAGGTGGTGATATCATTATAAAAATTATTCTGGACATAGACATACCAAATTTATTTTTCATTCTTGAATCTATTTTTTATTTTAACTGCCAGCAATGTTCAGAATTTCGACTGAAATTTCAGATTTCGGCCGAAATATTTTGATTTTTTTAAAAACCAAAACGAAATTGATGTCGGTACAGGAATTACCAAATTTCGGTCCGAAATTTCAGTTTCGGCCTATTTCGTTTCAGATTTTGCTTTTCTGTTTCAGATATTGTTTTTTTCTTCTTGTGAATTTGATTGTTAGAGTTCAAATATTTGATACCGTTTCAGATTCCTTGCTAGCATTTCAGAATAAGTCGTCCACTAATAGTCATCTACTAGTTTCTTTTTATTTCTCTAACATTTTCTCCAACTGAGTTTTCTATTCAATTGGGATTTTATTTTTTGTAATTTTTTTTTATCTCCTTTTTATTGCCTTTTTTTTATAGGATTAAAAAGAAATGTTTTGAAAATAAAAAGGACTTATCTCCCATAACAAGCTAACATTCATAACCAATTTTTTTTTAATCAGGTTTTGCCGAAATTTCAATTGAAACCACCAAAATTTTGGTTTTGGGCTTGGCCAAAACCAGACACGAAACCGAAATTATGATCCTTCACTACGAAACAATTTTTTATTTTTAATCAAAAATAATTATTGATAAATTGACAAAAAAACAAAAATAAAAATAGATCCAAATAAAACCTTAAAAACCATTGACTGAGTTACAACAACTGTACTTTTCATTGATTTTGCAACCATTGGATCTTACAAACCATTTACCATACATAAAAATCGAAAGTACCCTTTTAATTGCATTTTTGAGACAAATTGAGACTTGAGATGGCGTTAAGACTCAAGACATTAGCTTTTTGCTTCCTCAGTCACGCCCAGCGCTGAGAGTATCCAGGCGCTCTTTTGATCCGATGTCTTTCTGTTTTTCATTCCCTTTTTCCTATTGTTTTTGTTCCTTTCTCTGATCCTTCTGAAAATCTAGAAAGAATTGAGCGAAAATTGAAGGACCAGTAACTTCTGGTTCTAGTGGTAGTGATGCTTGTGGCGGCGGATAAGGAGGAGATGGTGTTGATGTCAATGCAGTCTCCTTATCTCTATCTGACCGCTTGTGTTCTAATCTGCAGTCATAGTGATAGCAATACTCCACTCTCTTTTCAGACGATCGATGTTGGCCCTAACCGCTGGTAATATAGATTCTCTCCAATCCCCTAACCCTCGATCGATTCTCTCTAATCCACAACCTGTGCCAATACAATATAATGCATGGTTTCATAAAAACCTACTTATTAGAGATTGGTATGGATCCTGGAATAGACTAGTAACCTTAGAAGCACCATTTTGGAAACAGGTTCCCTAAGAACAGCCACCAAAACTCAGTTTGATTGCAGGGAACAATTAAATAAACTATTTCAGACTTCAATCTGAGCTGAACCACAGTTTTGATTGGAAAAAGATTATATTTCTTGCATTGTGATTGATTCGTATGATGTCGTGGACACTTGTATGGTTCATAAATTTGTAGTGTCTAGGTAATATGGTACCAAATCTACATAAGGTCAGATCAGACCAAGTGAATTCATGTATATTTGGTGTAGGGTAATTGATTTTATATTTACTTGAGCCCATGTCCAGAAATGCCCAGCCTAATCTGATTCAAAGTTGAACCATAAAACGGTTCAAGTTGCAGTGTTGCAACCCTGGTTGAGGGTAAGGATGTAAATGGATAACCGAAAATCTAGATCCGATTTGAATTTGCATCCGTTTTGGGAAATCCGAATTTAGATTAGGATTCGAATTCGGGTAGCAGGGGTCGGATACAGGTGTGGATTCGGATATAAGTTGAACCAATATGATTATATCCTCCATTTAGCCTAGTATTAAGACACATATTACCTTAGGTTTTAGAGTGTTATGTAGCCTTAATGTTTATATAGTCATTTATGGTATGAGTATCATCTCTTATATTCTTAGGGTCTAGATTTGTTTTAAACTAGGGTTTCCTCTCATTTTTCCTTACAATTTGTATTCTAATTCCATTTTTCAGATTCGAATCAGATTTTAACCGGATATTAGATTCAAATTTAGTTTTTATAAATCCGTCGGATTTTTGATTGGATTCGGATGAGATAGTGGGTAAATGATTCGGATGAGATAGTTGGTAAACAGATTCCAATTCGGAATGTGGTGTGTCTGATTCAAATTCAATCCGTCCTTAATTGAGAGTTGAGATTGCTCAGATTTCGAGCGATTTGGACCAGGCTTTGTAGGAATTTTTGGTCGATTCTGGCCAATTCTGGATGGTTCGAATTGAAATTGGATAGGCAGTTCTTGTGAACCATGCCTAACAAAGCCTTCCGTATGGTGAATAATCTGGTCCTCTGTTAGTTAAAACTCGTTTTAAACGCGTACCGTACTGTCATACCGTACTCAACTGTTTAATACGCGTATTGCCGTATTGATCTCAAAAATACTTGAAAATACTCCATACTCCAAACCTTGCCGTTTAAAACCCGTTTAAAACGCGTACCGTACCGTATCCATATTTTAACGTATTTTAACCTACATCTTTAATAAATAATGAATCGATTAATCCCATATTGTTTAATATTCTTATTACTTTCTACATGTAATCGATGTGGGATTAAAGACTGTCACTTCCTCATAATTGTTTATAAACTCATTACTTTATTACTTGTTAGGGTGGGGTGTGAGTTATGGGTCATAACAATTGTATACTGTAAGCCACCATTGATCTCTCTCTCTCTCTCTCTCTCTTCATATGGATTCATGTTTAAAGTCTTGGACAAACATAAAATATCAATTAACTATTTGACTGAAGATGATAATTCTCAACATTTTATGACCAAACACTTCATAAATGTCATCTATTCCTAATGATTTAGGTATAATTTTCCAATAGATTTATATGTTTCATTAATGTAATTCTTCAATTTATGGGAGTATATTGTCGTTTTTTTTCCCGTACCGTATTATATCTGATCCATTTAAAACCCGTACCAGCCGTTTTTTTTTTTTTGTCGTTCTCAAAATGTTTGACCGTTTTTTTGATCGTACCGTTTTTGTTTTGCTCCGTTTAAAATCCGTTTCGTTCCGTTTTAACTAACTATGATCTGGTCACACGATACAGACACCTTGAAGTCCATTAGATTTTAGATCTCAGCTAAGAGAAAGGGAAGCTAGGATTTTAGAATTTCAGAGGGAGCAAATCAAACCCTAAAAATCTGAAGAAATGACCCAGAAGCCAATCTCTTCGAAGGCAGCAGTAGCATAAGTCTATCCCTTACAACCGCCATGGTAAACACACTCAAATTCGCAAAGGTTTGTTCTATTGTTTATGATCTCTCTCATTCTGTCCAGCTCACAAACGACCTTCGTCTCTCTCTCTCTCTCTCTCTCTCTCTCTCTCTCTCTCTCTCTCCTCTCTCATCTTCTGAATTTTGATTTCAGGCAAAAGATCCATGAAGCCATAAAAAATAACCAAGACATGGATGCTGACCGTGTAAGTTCTCTCTTGCTTACATCTTCGTTTTTGTTCGTTCACGGATGCCTTGTATCTTTGACAAGTTCTCCAGTAATTAATTAGGACTTCTTAGGTCAGGAATTTGGTATGGATTCTGTTCCTAGACTCCCAGAAGATGTGGCATGATACCCTCGTTTTAGGACACAGTAACTGAACTGAGGCACTTCTATTCTTACTGTTTCCCTTCTAAGATATGTTGCGTTAATATTGTCACGGCTGAAGTCGATATGAAGTTTGACAACAGTGATGCTTCCATGTACTTTTTAATACAATGTCCACAGCTGTTGTATGCTGGATTATGATGCTATTTTGGAACGAATTTTCTCCTTACATTGCTCATCAGGGAAAACATGAGAATGACTAGAGTAATCCTTTCAGTCTTGATAATTTAACTTTATAAGATGGGGTCATTGTTGGGTTTACATCTGTTACTAAAAACACTTCAAGTCTTCATCGCTGAACAGTGGACAAGTGCGGCAAATATGGGATGGGATTCAGTATCTCTTCTATAGGTGATTTGTTACAGAGTTGTTTGTTAGCTCTTGGTCCAAACCCCATTTGGTTAATTGATTGGCTTGTTTTGTTGGTTGTGCCACTTGAGCCTCATTCCTTTAGATGCTTTATCTAGTAAGCATTTTACCAGATATGTGATCTATATGGTCTTGAAACCCTGATACAGACAAGTACCCAGCAGTCATCATATCTGATTGTGTATTCTAAAAAGGAATTTCTAAGTTTAAACTGTAATTAGAATTGTTCATTTATTTAGAGAAAAGGTTGGTTAGCATTAAAAAATCACTTGTAAAGCATAAAAAATTGTATGATATGCACACTTCCATGTGTACCTGCATGACATTTTGGGAACTAAAACTCCCTTAGGGTTACTTCTTTTCACCTTCCTAAACCTTCTTTTCTTATTCTCTTTTGATGAATGGAAGATTATTTTGTCCTTTTTCCATTCCAAAAGACAAGTGCAATGCCTTGTTGATACATTGTTTGAATTAATAGAAAACCTTTTCTTTCTTTGAACTATGAAGTGATATTATTAAGGATCTAACTTCTTAAATGTGCCTATGCAACCTCTTGTTGGTGGTGTATTTTCAGTGCTTTATTTTTGCCACTTGGAAATTTTCAATTGGGATGAAACTTGGCATGTATGTGGGGGATCTGTGTGGAAATTTTAGTAAATATTTGGGGTATTTTGTAAACTGAAATATATTATCCTAGGGGAATTTTAGCTATCAATTGTTGCTGATTAGAAGTTCTAGTCTCAGTTTGATTGGGAATCAAGTAGAGTCGTTTTTTGTTCAGAAAACAAATATAAATATGGACAACCCCCCCAAAAAAAAAAAAAAAAAAAGGATTACAATTGAATGAATAGTAGTTTTTAGATTTCATGGTTACTGGTTGCTCTTGTTGGAGACCACTTAGGCTGGTTTGAGTGATCTCTCTTCCCTCTTTCTTCTATTCCTCAATTCGTTTTCCATTTCTCTTTTTTCTCCTGGTTTGTAGTTCTGGGTCAGGATACCCTGTTTTCTTGTCTAGTTTCAGCTTTCTTTCATATTTCATATCTCCTCTATTGCATTACAATTTGCTCTGAAACTTGGTAGTTATTTCTCAGTTGTTGTTCTCTCTTTGAATCTACTCATGTTTTCTAGTTTATCTATCACTTTATACACCCTATTACAACCTGCTATGTTTCTGATTTTTTTGCAATCCACCCAAAGTTTCATTAAAGTTAAATTTTCTGGTTTCGGTTAAATAGACTTGGGCAATGGTATTGGTAGAGTCACAGTCCAGTTCACTTGGTATTTCAGAATACAGCACGTTAATTCAGCCTTCAGGTTGTGTTTCTTATATACATGATTAATTTAGATTTTGAAAATTGCATTAATTTCTGAAATTTTTTCCAGTTTCTGATTTTTCTTGTGGTTCCGTCCCAAACTCTCTGATCTTCTAGATTCTATTCTAGACTCTGGAATGCACAAGGGAGGGGAGTATGAATCATCATGCTTCCTGCATTTGAGATTCTAAAGCTATCATGAACCTCCCTCCTCCCTCCCCCCTCCCACTCCCCCTCCCCCTCCCCCCTCCCATCCACCCTTAAAACAAAAAAAAACAATGACTGGTGTGCCATTTCTGTGGTTAAAGATGGTGAGAAACATAGCATGACTGGATAACTGGGAAATTCATTAGGGACTAACCCCCCCCCAACCCACCAAAAAAAAAATAAAAAAATTTAGATATGCCATTTCTTGTCATTAAAAATTGTGAGAAGCGTAGCATGGCCACATAAAATTAACTATCTTGTCAACATTATGCAGGTGGAAAAGACTTCTCACATGGGACATTGGAAGTGGATAGTTGTTTGAAGACTTGAAAGTTGTTTTTGGTGATAGTTCCCTAGTAACACCAGCATTGGAAGAGTTTCACAGTTAGGCTAGCTGGACTATTTTTTCTTTAAATGGCACTGGTCGTAATCTCTGGTCAACCATGCAGTGGAAAATCAACAGCTGCACAGTGCCTAGTAGGTGCTCTTAATGCCCTGGAATCAAAACCTACAGCCAAGATTATTGATGAATCTTCCTTTCATCTTAATCGAAATGAATGCTATGCAAATATGATAGCAGAGAAGAACTTACGGGGAGTTCTCAGGTCTGAAGTGGATAGATCCTTGTCGAGAGACAATATTGTTGTTGTAGACTCTTTGAACAGCATCAAGGGTTACAGATATGAGTTATGGTGTCTGGCTCGTGCTGCAGGAATCAGATATTGCGTGTTATATTGCGACACAGAAGATAATCACTGTAGGGAATGGAACAAGGTGCGTATGGAGAGTGGAGAGGGCTCTTATGAAGACAAAATATTTGAAGATTTAGTAAGGAGATTTGAGAAACCAGATCGGCGCAATCGATGGGATTCTCCACTTTTTGAATTGTGGCCTTCCAAAGACGGAATAGAGCAGTCTTCTGCTGCTATTCTGGATGCTGTGTTGTATGTGACGAAAAAAGTGGATTCAAAAACACGAGATGTTAGGGTACTCCAACCCACCATTGCCACTCAAAATGCACGGTTATCTCAGACAAATTCACTCTATGAGATGGACTGTGCAACACAGGAAGTGATCAATGCAATAATGGAAGCACAATCACAAGCACTTGGAGGACCTGTAAATGGGATTTCTATTGGAAAAGAATTGCCAACCGTCAACATTCAAAGACCTGTTGCACTGCCAGAGCTCCGAAGCATGCGACGCACATTCATAAAACTGACGGGGCAATCTAGCTTGAGTGGGCCACCTCCACCATCAGACATGAATAGTGCCAAAAGGATGTTTGTTGATTACTTGAACAGGGAACTAGGAATTGCTTGAAAGGAACCTAATTGCTCATAAAGCAATGTACACTTCACTGTTTGGAAAGCTCATAAGTAAGATTGCTCGGTTTGTAGCATGCCTTCTAAAGACACCCATTGGATTGAGAACTTCCATGTTCAAGATTCCCTTGGCTTCACTGTGATCATAATGTTTTATTGTTAATGTGGTGCATTATCAATTTGATTTATGGGGCACTTTTGTAAGGTTTTGGTGATAGCTCTATTGGATGATATGTGATCAGTTTTAGGAAATTTATATTAGTTGGAGATTATCGGTTTATGGGTCCCACGACTGGGAATTGTTTCTATCGTGGTTAGTTACTTTACTTTCTTGTGTTATTGTTCTGAGGGATAGAAGTCTATCTAGTTTTTATTTTTATTTTTATTTTTTTTATTGTATTGTTTTACTTTTCTTTTGAAACTGGGACTCTTAGTAACTCTAACGTGCCTGTAAGTTTGATCTTTCTTGTTATTCATTATAAATAATTCTGGAACAATGGGAGGAAACAATTTCACATCGATCCTCTCTCTCTCTCTCTCTCTCTCTCTCTCTCTCTCTTTCTTTACTTTGTTACAATACTTAGAGTTGCCCATTTTTTATCTGAATTTATGACCTCATACAAATCTGATGCATATTTGAACAACTCTTATCACAAAATAGTCTCAAAGTTTCTTTAGCCTAATTTTCAAAGACTGATTATAGTGAAATTTTTTAAGTTCTGAATACCAATTGATACCAAAGTGCTTAACCAACCAAAGCCAAAGATTGAGGCTATAGGGTTTCTGAAGTTGAACTCTCACAGTGAGGAGTGTAAGGGAAGTCTCTTCTATTTCGGATGATATTTTTACTTTACTGTTTGAACTTGGGTTTAATAATTTTGATACAACCCAGAGGTTCCATTTTTTTAAAACTTGTAAAAAAATATAATGTCATGCTGGCGGTGTTGGGAGCTTAGGTCTGGGGGAGAGAAAATGTGTGCATATTGTAACCTCCACCATTAGTTCATTGGCATTTTTCTATATTTATTAAAATATAAAAAACCCTAAAGGGGAATGGTGTCTGAAACACAACTAAAACCTTTGCTAATACAATATAATGTCTCCTTTCATAAAAATCTACTTATTACAGATTGGTATGGATCCTGGAATAGACTATATAACCTTAAAGGCACCATTTTTTGAAAACAGGTTCCCCTAAGAACAGCCATTAAAATTCAGTTTGATTGCAGGGAAACAATTAAATAAACTATTTCATACTTCAACTGAGTTGAACTACAGTTTTTGTTGGAAAAAGATTCTATTTCTTGCATTGTGATTGATTCATATGATGTGGTGGACACTTGTATGGTTCATAAATTTGTAGTGCCAGGAGAATGACTGAGTAATTCCTTGCAGTCTTGATAACTAAACTTTACAGATGGGGCCATTGTTGTGTTTCTATCTGTTACTAGAAACACTTCAAGACTTCATCGCTGAACAGTGGACAAATGCGGCAAACATGGGACGGAATTCAATTTCTCTTCTATTCGGTGATGTGTTCCAGAGCTGTTTGCTAGCTCTTGTCCAAACCCCATTTGGTTAATTGATTGGATTGTTTTGTAGCTTGTGTCATTTGGGCCTCATTCCTTTAGATGCTTTATCTAGTAAGCATTTACCAGATATGTGATCTATACGGTCTTGAGATCCTGATACAGATAAGTACCCAGCAGCCAAATCGATCATATCTGATTGTGCATTCTAGAAAAAATATATGCAAGTTTATCCTGTAAATAGAATTGTTCATTTAAAAAGGTTGGTTAGCATCTAAAAATCACATGAAAAGCATAAAATTGTATGATATGCACACATCCATCCGTGTCTGCATGACATTTTGGGAACTAAAACTCCCATATGGTTATTTCTTTTCAGCTTCCTAAACCTTCGTTTTCTTATTCTCTTTTGATGAATGGAAGATTATATTTTCCTCTTTTTTCATTCCAAAAGTCAAAGTGCAATGCATTGTTGATACATTTGTTTGAATTAATAGAAAACATTTTCTTCCCTTGACCTATAAAGTGATATTATTTAGGATCTAACTCTCAAATGTGCATATGCAACCTCTTGTTGGTGGTGATATTATTTAGGATCCACAAAGATAGAAAGAGGACACAACACTGAAAATTATTTGCAGTCAAGGGAAATAACTTCTCTACATAAGGACAGAAGAACCCTTTTTTCTTTAGGAGAGAGGGATAGACTAAATTTTCAATTTCAATTGTTAGCTTTCCTTAACACTCTCCCTATTTATAATAATATGGAGAGGTTTCATTCAAAGATATAAAAGTCTCTTAAATGTGAAGACTAATTTCTCTCTAGCTAATACAAAGAGGAAATTCTCTTCAATAAATGTTCAGGTTATGTCTTTAAAGTCCTCAGAATAAACTTTCTATAATCTCTAAATCTCTAGGTAAAGTCCTTAATGTCTTTAATAAAATTTATTCATGTAAAGTCTCTTTAATAAAAAGAATTCTCCATTTTCCTCTATTTGATAATCTTCTTCTTTTTTTTTTTTTTTTTTTTTTTTTTTTTTTAACATAAAAAGACAAATGAATATGAAGAGAGAACATCCTCCTTAATACTTGGGATCCCATCGGGTAATCTTCAGGTTAAGTCTTAAAAAGACATCTATTAAGCAGGAGGAAGAGAGAATTGAAAGATATAAAATTCTTAAATATAATCTCTTATGGAGAAATATTCTTAAATATAATCTTTCTTTCCCCCCCTTTCTCTGATTTCAGGAGTTGACTAAGTTCATAAACCACCGTAATGAGGTCAAAGCTGCCACTGCCGCTAATAAAAGAAGGTGGGCAGCTTGGCATTGTAAAACCATCACCAAAGTATGCAAATTGTGCAAAGAAATAGAAATGTTGGGATTACAGAAGGGGATTATAAAAGATGAGATGTGATTCATCAAGAGTTGTAAATTAGCCATTGATTGATTGGTGAGTTAGGATTTTTGAGTTCTTAACTTCTGCAAATGAAGTTTGAGTGATTATGAAGTTTTGACAAGTGTAATTGATAGTGTTCGTTTCTCTGGGCTGAAGATAGTCTGACTTTTCTATATAGGTTTGTAGAGTGCGTTAGGAATCATTTTTGTCAAACAAATATCATACTCATCCTATAATTGATTCTATAGAAATTAGTTTATTGGGTTCTTAAGGTTTGTTTGTGAAGCCATATGCAGTCTCAAGTCTCAAGTCCCAAGTCCCATTCAATGTACCACTCGACACCTAACCCCAAGGATGTAGCACAGTTGGTAAGGACCAACACCTCAGATAACAGATCATGAATTTTTTTCCCCTGAAGATCAGCAGAATTTTATTCAAATGAAAGTCAGGAATAAAAGAATACAAAGAACCGTGAAGAAATCCCTTCCATTTTTTGCACTGGCATCAGCGAAAGAAGCCACAACACAAAAGGAAGAAAAAAAGAAAAAAAGAAAAATAATGATCTCTAAATCTAGGACTGGACGTCCCGAGCACTTCTCTCGTTATAAAATCTAGGCAAAAAATCCAATGATATCTGAGTTGATTAGTTGCCTCATATTTAGCTAAGCCATTAGCAACCATATATAATTATTTATTTATATATATCATGGTTTTATACAGAACCTTGTCAAATTTTAAATTCAAAAGTTTAAACTAGTAAGCGGAGAGACTCTCCATATATAAGACCATTGGATTCCAATCTCATTAGCAATGTGAGACTATTCCCAATACTCTCCCTCACATGTAACCCCACCGTTAGATGGTGTATATATGAAAATATATGTGGCATTACATGGTATTTTTTAGGTGACTGGTTTCTCTTCTTGGGTGACTGATCCCTCTTTGGGTGACATATAGTCCCTCTTTGGATGACATATAGTCCCACTTTTGGGTGATCGTCCCTCTTTGGGTGACCATAATCCCTCTTTTGTACATCTTGCGTCCTTCTTTCAGTGACTTGGCCTCTTGTCTTTTTTTTTTAGGGTTATTATAAGAGGGAACCTGGAGTTCTGATACCGTGTCAAGTTTCCAACTCAAAAGTTCGAACTAGTAAGTGAAGGGACTCTCCATATATAAGACCATAGGATTCCAATCTCATTAGCAATGTAGGAGTATTCTCAATAAACTTGATGTACAGAAGGAACATCATAATAAATTTATGCTGGTATATATTTTGTACGGTGTTAGATAATTTAGTATTTCCATTACGTACTACCGTTTTGACCAAATATATTGATTTTGTACAAAGTAATATTTTTGTTTTTGATAACGTTACCATTATATCAAGGTTTGGATCGCTATTATTTTAAACGATCAGTTTCGATATATTTTGGAGACCACAACACCCTCTTTGCCTCAAATGGGGGTCTTAATGCATTGTTGATTGTTGTGATTCTAATTCGTGTCTCAATTATTTTGAATCATACATCAATTAGCGCCATGAGATACTGGCGCAACTCCTACTCTGTTGTTCATAGAATATTTTCCTATTGTAAAAACTAGCAGGCAAACATCAGCTTGGTCGGATGTTTGGACTCTTGTTTGCTGAAACAGGACTTGGGAGGAGGTCTTGAATTCGGGTTCGAGTCTCCTCCCTTGCATCCGCCCCAGTAATTTAACTTAGAACAGAACCCATCAAAAAAAATAATGACAGAAAAGAAATATATGATTTTTTTATATAAGAAATGCTTTATTTAATTAGGATATATTATAAGGTAACTTAAGACCTTTGACAAAAAAAAAAAGGGTTGTCCCTCATCATTTTTGTTACAAAACCATTATGCCTCGGTGAAAGAAGTTAGTTTCATAGGCTTTGTCAGCAAGATTTGCTCATAAACCTCAGCATTGTTAATCATTAGCAATTCCATGGTCTTTTGCAAAAATAAGACGTTTTTAATTAGTTTCTCTGACAAATTGAAATTCACCTTTCTCACTGCATCAAATTGAAGATCCACCTTTATTTCTTTGTGGTGTTCAATGGCTACAAATTCACCAAACTCCTCACTACCCTTGGAGCTTCAGCAGTTAAAACTAGAGCTTGTTTTGACATAAATTTTTAATTTTTCTTGTAATTTTTTCTTTCATTTTCATAAAATTTCTGATTTCTAATAATAATAATAATAAAATTAGCAAAGAATCATGCCTTAGGATTTAGGAAGCAAATGGAGATCTTGACTTGGACTCCTCTTCTCGCATCTTGGGGCCACCCACACAAGCCTTGACCGTTCTCATGGACTTTGGACTGACGTATACGTCGGATGGTAGTCTACATGGACCCTACATGGACCCAGGGTCGGTTTTTTAATTATTGAGTTGTACGAAAGTAGTTTATAAAGTAGTGTAAACTGACTATCTGTGTTCATACCGCGTCCAGCGAACCATCCAGAGAACTTCTACATCACAAAAGTACATGGAAGAAGACCTAGTCCTTGTCATAAGTCAATATGGGTCGCTCCTCTTTTACAAAAAAAAAAGGTTGCTCTTCTTCCATTTTTAAATTGGGTTGTTCCTGTGTGAAAAGCCTTATAAATAGATATGGTGAATCAGTGATTTGATAGAGATGTACACTCAAATAATTCTTAATCCTGAGATAGAATTCTCCCTCTTACCAAAGGCCAATTATTTTTGTTAAAGGGCATTATAGTAATATGTTGTAGTGACGTGGTGTATTTCTCATCATCCAGTGATATTTAACGTAGTCTAATCTGTATATATATATAACAGTATAACTTCATTAGTCAATACAATGAATTCAAGATATTTTCTTCACTCTGGTTTCTAGAATCCTCTACAGCATTCCTCTCTGTTCATGACAATTTTCTCCATTAACGACTATGAAGGTACGACTAATAATCATTCAATATAGGATTTCAAGTTATGGATTATAACTATCCTTGTAGGAGCCTTATGTTGAAGTTTTTGTTTTTGCAGCAAAAGATAGTGATTAAGGTCACCCTAACCGGGAAGAAATCGTGGCCCAAGGCCATGAAGATAGCAGTCGCACAACCAGGTAATTATTAACATAGCTATGGCCATTATTTCATGCGATATTCTAATTGACACCGAGCTGGTGTACTGCTGACATCAACAATTGGTGTTAATCAGATCACGCAAAACCCCCCTCACTACATTTATGATTTTGTCATGGTTGTTGGTATTTATTATCTTGGTTACACACGTGTCACTTAGTATATGAGTTATAACATTAGTTACAATGTGTAGTAAAATTAGCTTGATACAGGACTTCCTAGGACCAACGGGTTGCAACATCAGGCTGCAACAGTGTCGAGGCTGGTGTCGCGGCCGGTTACTCTCTAGAACCTTTCTGTTTCCAACCTATCGCACATCCGGCCACTGCAGTCGTGCGATCGGTGTCACGGCCTGTTGCATTACCGATACTTCCCGAATGTGTCTAGTAGCAAATCCAGTGGCTATATCTTGCAACCGGTGGTCTCTACAGAACCCTCCCCGAGAGGTTGGTCTGAGTACCTTACCTATCCGGATGCACGGATTTTGCTTCTGAGAGTCCCCTTCGGATCCAAGTACAGACTCCTGCTATGGAAGTCTATCGAGGGATCATTGGGCCTAGCATCCGTCAGATTTACAATCCTATTCCAAGGTTTTGTGAGGTTAATTAGGGATGCACCTCCTAGTCTAGGGTTTATTACCTTGGTTCTTATAATGTATGGATTCAAGGTATATTTCGGAGTCGATTTCAATGTAATCTTCCCTAAAAGTTCAATCTTTAATGGAAAGCAACTCCATTAAGGTTGGAATTCAAGGTTTTCCTTGATGGAACTAAACCATTCACAGTTTAAACTCAATTCCAGATAGTATAGAGCTTACTGGTTGCTTTTTCGAACAAGTATAC